>JAQFYU010000547.1:0-20965 GCA_034694905.1 Ceratophysella granulata | reverse complement strand
GTGATCAATAATTCTGAGTTGGCCAACTTCTTACAATTGAAGTGTAATATTGAAGACCTACATAAGATTGTTTAGTAAAACATCATTTGTTGTACTATTATGATTCTATCATGGAAATCAAGCCGCTGCTCCTTCGTGGATTAGCCAATTATAAGTGTTAAAGTTTCATCATACAGAGAATTAAACTTGTTTAAATACTTTTTAGTGAGCCGCGAAGGTATTTTTCGTGTCTTTTTCGACACTTGTTTTATTAAAGGAAGTTTAAAACTAGTAAAAATAGTGTGATGAGATAGAACGCAGTTTCCAAGTTTATCTGTATTTAGCAGTTTCCATCACAACTGAATTTCTGCAAAACTTTCTCCATAACTTTCTCCTGGTAAAATAGGTTTAGATTTAGGAGCATCAATTAATTTCCTAAATTCCTGTCAGTTTGAGTCTAAGATTCAAAGGTTCCAATTCGTTTAGATTTTGATTAGAATGCTTGATTTTACAATCCAACTTTTCAAAAAGCATACACATTTTGGTTGTTGGATTGTGCATTTATGAAAAACCAAGTACAGGAATACATTTTTTGACAGTCCCTTTCAAATTTATCTTCTCATTTGAACACAACCTGTCTAAATTTAACATTGACGGATGAACGCACAAAAGATGTATGTTTAAATTCAAGATATCGATATATTATTTAAAGGTAAATGTTAAAATAGAGTATAAAATTCAATAGATGCTAGGCCAATACGGCTTTTCTCTCGATCATCTCTGATTACCTATATTAGGGAACGGTTTCATTCTGCGGATAACAACGGTATTTTGTATAAACATATTTTTCAGGGGTTCGATATAGACTTTTTGTCTAAGATTGTCAAGGATCCATCCTGATTCCAATACCCAATTTGTATTCTGCATATTTTCCCAAATGTTGTTGTTTTAATAGTACAGATTTGGATATTTTGGACGATTTTCATAAAATGAAGTGCATTAAAAGAATAGATATACGTTTACATTTTTACTGCGTATTTTGAACTTTTTGAAGATATTTTAACTAATGTACATATTTGTTTTCTAATTCAAAGATTTTGAAGATTTTCAGCTTTAGTCAATATCTTTTCTTAACTTTCAAAAGTTGTCGCGGCGTCATTATAATTTAATATTTTTTAATATCTATTGCGTTTATACAAGTTGGCTGACTGGGTTTCCTAACAAGAATTTATTTTTTCGAAATTTAAACTCTTATTTTAAACAGAAATTCCGTTTTTCTGTAACATACTCTGGCGCATATTTTTATCAATTTCTACCGGTTTTAAGTGCCTACAAACCCTTTTCGTACCCATCGATATTCGGTTAGCATGAGCAGTCTTTATGAGTGACGGTCTTGTTTTCCATTTCTAGAATGGCTCCAAAAAGGACGAGTATGAGTGAACTATGGTGCTGGATGCCGGAGAGCTTATTAGGGCATTGGGCGGGAAAGATCTGTCTAGTAAACAGTGGAGCGTACTGAGACGGATTCCAAGTCGGCGGCGTGAGAAGAGAGACCTAATGGGACTCTTCTGTTCCTGCCATACTCTAATATGTATTAGTAGTTGTGCGGCTGGGAAGAAGAATGTCTCAAAGATTCCTCAACCTCCCAAATCTTTCTCTGGATTCCGCTTTAGTACAAGTTATAACTCTCAGTTGACTGGTTTCCCTATCCGAGTGGAACTGAAGGGAATCAATATGAGGAGACGATGGGAAAGACAAATCGACTCACACCTCTGTTTTTCCTACAAGAAGGTGATGGAACCATATTCTCAGCCCAACGCCTTCTCCCAGCCAAACAGATCCCAACATCCCGTCACTTTCTTAAACAGCTTTCACCTTCTCACCCCAGATCCCTAAGACCCGGCTGAAGAAACCAGCCGGCTCAATTCACGGAGAAACACCAAATGACTCCGCGAGGATTTGTCAATGTCATGCGTCTGATGCAGAATAAGTGATCCGGAATATCATATTCGCTCCACGCAGAAGGCTACGGCCGCTTAGTATCACCTTTAAATTCTACACACGACAGCGATCCACAAAAATAACATTTGCTTAGCAACAAGGGAAAGGAACAGATCTGATTTGGCTTGCTCAATTTAGCTGTTAGTATTAAAATGTGAAGCCAGTATTCAGATTATAAAGCATTTTATTTAGACACTAGATGACCCATTGGTTAGTGTTAATATCCCTGATCTGTACCTTTGTTTAGAATTTGTCAAATTCGAACGTGTACTTAATCGGTAGTGTTGTACGTACTCTATGTATAATATACTCATCTCTTTTACAACTCATCACTATGCTTCGATCTCGAGGTTCGTTATAATGTCAATTAGAATATATTAATTTCAATAGCCTAATTAGCATTGTACTACGTTGCCATGACTCTCGAACCACTGTTATTTGTAGCGTATCTGAAGCATTTATGGAAAATTTTAAACTCAACAAAGCTTCTTGCGGTTCATTTTACCGTAATCTCATGACAATGTTAATATCAATGTTTAATTTCATTTTGAGAATACCGTGTAATTTTGAGACACGTGAGACGGAGCGAGTAAAATTTATTTTAAATTAAATCCGCACCTGTAATCGAAACTTCAACAAGTCAAATTTAGTGCGCAGTCCATAGAGGTTTATCGGCGGAATAAACATGGCAATGGAATAAATGTCAATAATGATCACAAAAGTTTCAATGTGCCTCATTCTTAAGCATTAAATTACTCAGAAAAGATCGAGTTTATATGCATAGAAGTCACCTCTTTTGAAAATATTAATGATAATTAACTCGTAGCCACATTACCATGAGGAGTGATGGCTAAAAAAAATTAGGATCGAATTACGGTCAAAATAGCTACTCCAGGTCCAATGTGCTCTGCTTGTTCAATTTGCTCACAATCCGCCCTGGACTTTCCTTTCGGCTGTCTACACGTACGGGTGTTGAGCAACATTATTTACGACGATGACAGCAGGGTTTAGCTGGGACACAAACGTTGGAGATGAGGATGCTGGTTGCATTTGGGAAGTGTGTTGGTTGGCTGAGTGTTGAGTAGTAGTGGTCTCTAGTCTGAGTCCATTCATTTCTTGAGAAGGCGAGAAAGTGAGACGAAGGACCAGGAATCGGACCCAAACTTTCCCACTTCATCACTTTACTTGCACACAAGATATCAATTTTCAAAGGAAAAAACTGGCAGAAATGGAATAAAAGAAAAACCTCATCTCACCTACTTCCAGAAAAAAGAGGGGGAAATTCTGTCCTGTTCTAGTTAACAAACTTCCTCCTACATCTCACCCTCCTGTCGAAATGAATGGAACTTTCTAAGCTTGCACTTTTTTTTGGAAGCCCTGAAGGCCGCATGCAAAGTTTGAGTCCTTTAGACCAGAAGGGCATCGAGCTTGAAATTTGGAATCCTCAATTTCGATAGGACCTAGAGGCTTTAGATTTTGTAAAACGCGCTTTTTGGTTAATTTAATTTTTAATGGCATAAGTTTGTTTGAATTTGAATTGACATAAAATATGGCTTGTAATTCTGCTTGGAAAACTCACGCCTAGTATCTAGCATTTCATAATTCCTAATTTATAGATAATTTCAAAAGTTAACTTAGATGTCTTGATTATTAATTTATTGTAAACCAAACTAACATAAATTTACCAGTTTGTAGATAAGAATGAAAGACAAGAGATTCAATTACTCCAAGCAACATTTCATAATCCATAATTTTTATATAACATATATGGAATACTATCAAAAAATTTATTTAGATTTGTTTTAATTATTAAACTAGCCTAAACTAATTAAATTACCTAAATTAATTTGATGTAAATTTACTGGCTTCTTCATTAAAAGGCAAAAGATAAGATTTGATTGAAGTTAATTTTTTACTTGAATAGAAATGTTTGTTGATAAATATAAATATGTAACCATGTTTGATCATCGAATTAGATTTAACTTCAATAAATAGGTATGGAGCTGCCGGAATCAAGTTTTTAATGATAGACAAGGAGGACAGAGATGATTACTGTTTCCTATCCTCGAATCTGGGAAGGATTGGATTAGATTAGTTTGGAAGTTTTTCCTCGTCTCTTTGATGCAGGAACCTCTCCTATGTGTACGAGCAGGCCATGTACAAGTACTTGAGTTGAGCCTGTCTTTTTTTGTGCTTTAAAACCCAAAGTTGCATTAATCCGTCTGGGATTCTTTTTGCAAAATTCAGTGAGCGTCTAGACGTGAGGTAGTTTGGCAAATGGAGCTGTAAGATATGATTTATTGGGATTCACATTGAGAATAAAATACTTCTCACGTCTCCACTGACACTTGGGGCACACCGGATGGGATAAACAAAGAAAACTATTATTTCCACATAAGAACTGACCCCAGGGTATAGCAAAATCTATGTATAGACCAGATTTATATGTTCTGGTCAAAGTAACTCCTGGTGTCAAAGATTTCTATCCACCGATTTATTGAAGGAGAGGTTATATAAAGAGTTGGCAGTTTATTGGAAATAAAACTTAATTGAACAAATATATAAAAAGCAAATTTCAAATTTGAAATTCAAATTCAAATCGAATATCCCGTTAATGATGCAGTTCATGCTGCCCTTGATCTTTAAAATTAGTTTTCCATTGAGCTATTTTTTCGGAGATCGGAGAAGTTCATATGACTCACCCAGTCGTGGGTCACAAATTATGGTACGTCGCTTCGCTCAAACCCGCAGTCTAATTCTAGTGTAAAATATAACGACCAGTACAAGCCCAAACTAGAATATTTAAATTTAACGCTAAAGTTGTTTAAGTAAGGAAAGGCACTCGTGCAAGCAAAGTGGTCCAAATAAGTACCACAAATACCGTTTACCAAAGTATTAAAACGTCCATAACTAAGCAGTTTGAGCGCAAAAATACCCGATTGAATTTTTAAAAATGAAATGCCGTATGTAAAATACAGTTGTAGAAACCCAAAATATTCGGAACAAAATTGAAATTTTGCCGCCAAAATTCGTCTTTGTCTGATAACCTGCAAGCATTGTTGAATTTAATCCTAACCTAGTACAATTAGAAGAAATAGCATAAAGTGGCAAAATATGCAGCAAAAGAGAAAACAGCCAAAAGTAGTGTAAAACCATATTATCTAAATACAATTTGAATTAAAACCTTCAAATATACCAAATATGGAACATAAAGTTTGGTTATTTTTCACTGGTGCCATTTTTGATTTCTTAACTAAACAAATCTACGCTGAGCTCCTAAACATAAATGGTCACTTCCATTTCCATCAGGGTCAGCAATTATGAAAATCGGATAATACTAATGTCCAATATATTACCCTGGTTCCAGAATTGTGTCTTCAACAGTTTGGTCCAGGTGAAGATGAAGTGAGGTAAGTGGGTGGCAGTTGAGTCCAACTTTCTCATTGTGGATTGTGGAAGAGAGTTGCTGCTGGAGGCAAAAAACCTTATTTTCCTCAGGTTTTTCTTTCGTTTTCACTTCTTTCACTTGGAACCACAAAGGCACTCGAGCCATATTCGAAATCCCGAGTTTTTTTCTGATTCTTGTGAGAAGACGGAGTGTTGAGTCGAACTCTGTTGCTCTGAGCTCTTCTGGGCCTCTCAATGTACTCTCCCACTTCCACTTTTATATGACAATCTTATTCCCATGGATCTCATTTCCACTTTTATTGCTTTGCTCAATGTCGATATTCGCACCTTCTAAATTGGCCATATCACGGAGAACGAGATGTCCAATAAAAAGAAAACTTAAAAAAATTCGAGTGGAGAGAAGAGGAGAAGAGGTCAGGGCTTCCAGAAGAACTTCCTCATAACTCATTCGGAGCAGAGCTCAGAAGAAGAAAATAAAGACACAGGAGATACCTCGTCTTCCTTCGAGCTGGCTTCAGACCAAAACTCCCCGGTTTTCTACCCAACTTGGTGCAAAACACTGGATTTCATTTATATATTCTTCTACTTTCTGAAAAATCATACTATGAAAACATTTATTTATTATTATTTTTAACTTCTGTTTGGTACGATTATGTAAATAAAGATAGCTGTAATTTTGTAATTCGAATTTGTACACATTGAGTCTATTCGATTTCACAGTACTCAGTAAATAAATGTAGTCGATCCCTTGATCTCACCTTTGTACGTACAGAAGAACCTCCTTTAATTGATATCAGATGAATCTCACAATTGTGACGTACTAGCTGGCCCATTGGTGAATGGGCCAATGAGTCATTGGGTCAATGGTATGAAATGGCTTGCTTTATTTAGCTGTTAGCGACTAATGTGATACCAGAATTCAGATTATGGAAAAATTTATTAAGACACTAGCTGATCCATTGGTCAGTGATAATATCACTGATCTGTACCTGTGCTTTGAATTTTTTAAATTAGCCTACAATCGGTAGAGTGCATGCATATTTTACACTTAATTACTATTATGTCGCGAGGCCCTTTATATTATCAATTTGAAAATATCTTTTTCAAAAGCCTCTTTGGCATAGCATTGCGTCGCAATGAAAATCGAGCCACTGCTATTTGTAACAGATCTGAGCATCATCAACATTTTTCGTCTTGGAACCCAGGATTAGGACAAATTGAATGGGTCACTGGGTTAAGGTGTTGACATAAGTTGTTGTGTGACAGAATATTCATACACAGAATAAGGAATACATACCTCCTCTCGAAAATATAAAATAGGATTTCATGAATTTTAAACACGTTTCAAAATCCGCAGTGTTAATAATTGCAGTTTTGCGAATTCATGAATAAGAAGTCACCGACTAATTCATTCCCATTGTACTTTTTTGAAGTTTGCCAAGAAATTTAATAAAGTGTAGATGGTAAACTTTTCTAGCAGATTCATCTCGGAACATCTTCAATTCTTGTCTCCTGAGCAGCCTGTTTGGGACCTGTGAAAGTGAAGTCCCAGGTCGGCGATCAGATAAGATGGAGCGTTTTGCCCAGTTTCCTGGCCGTCTCAAAGAATCGTTCCTGAGTGAGATGGAAGCACATGGCCATGAGGGCCATGCCGAGGAGAATGTAGAGGGAGCAGAGAACGAGTTCAGAGTGGACATATCCGGACTGACGGTCCTCCTGGGAGTCACCGGGCACCAGGTCTCCGAACCCAATGGTGACGAGCGTGATGAAGCAGAAGTAGGACCCGTCCAAGTAGTCCCAGCCCTCCCACCACGAGAAGAGCAGGGAGCCCACGCTCACGTACACGAAGAAGACGGTGAGGCAGGTGGAAATTGGGATTGTCACCTCATTAGCACGGTACTCATTATCTTCCTCCGTCTTGGTCGTCTCTTCGTCCAAGGCAGCTCCAGCCTCCCGGCCCAGTTCCAGACGACTCTCCCGAGCTCGTTCCAGATTCACTCGGCAACTAGGCTCACAAAACCAAACATGAGCATCAAACCAGAGTTTAAGAGTCCCTTCAACTTAATGGACCTGACTCGGGAACAAACTTGGACTCGCACATAGAACTCCTGCTGCACCCAGTAGCGCAGGCTTGAATCACGGGCACGGGGAAGGAAAAAGTGTCACTTCAGGTCCAAACAGAGTTTTCAATCTCATTCTCAATCTCAAATTTTGAAAATTTGAGATTGAGAATGAGATTGAGGTGAGAGTGGGATCTAGTTTTTTTAAATTGAGATGAGGAGAGTTGAGAATCAAGCAAAGATATAGGAATTTGAGGGGAGATGAGATGAAAACAAACTTCTGGAGGATTGAAATGAGGTTTATGATAATCCCGGCAGTTTTGGATGAGTTGAGAATGAAACCGAGATGGGACAATGAGAAACTTGTGAGAAACCATGCGAGCAACTATGCAAGCACGTTAGAAAAATGAAACTAGAGACTAAATCGTGAAAACAGTTGAGTTGAGATTCTTGAATATTTTTTAAAAAATGAGCGAATTGAGAATTGCGAAGAATTTTGAAATTATGAGATGAGGTTAGACGAGAATAAAGAAGCATATTGGAATTTGAAATGAGGTGAGGTAAGAATGGAGGGAAGTTATTGCTGGAATTTGAGCTGAGGTGAGATGAGAATAGAGGAAATTCTTGCAAGTTTAGATGAGGTGAGGTGAGAATTTATTTATTAGACATATCTGGCTCCCAACATCAACTGAAAGCATCCGACATGGGCGCCAGTAGAACTACATAGAAGCTGTACCGTTGTGATCGAAGTGATTAATTTTATAGCCGAGTTATTCTATTCTTGAGGTTTATTGTTTAATAGCGTGTTTTTGTATCGATTAGCATAATATCGACAAACTCGTTCGAAATCTCAGATTCCAGGTGAATTTGGCGAAATCAATAACATATTTTGAGGAACAACGTTGGAGAAATTAATTTATGGTGCTGCAGAAAATAGTAGTAATTTTACAATAATTTTCTTACTGTATTAACTTGGTGAAAAAAATAATTGGGATTTTTTGCCAATACTCGTTTTGTCAAATTCAACGACAACGAATTGTAACGCAGTATCTAATGAACATCGAAATACCTGACACTCTCTGTAGTACTATTTAAAATGCATCATTAAAACTAGGCATATTTAAAGCTGAAAGTCATCCGTATTTAAAAACTCAGACTGAGGGAACTAATCTAATTGAGCATAACGAAGATCCTGGCTCATTACGGGAAAGTGTTCCTGGTTGACTGGGAGGATTTGGGACATGGATGGGATGTGTTCTACGGAGTCGAGGACGACAGGGCGAGAGAAGGTCATTAACTGAGAGGAGCTGACGTGGTCCTGAGCCCTGAATGCGTGTCTGCATTTAGGTATTGACGGTGAGTTGGGCTGCATTAATGGAATGTGTGGTAAGGTTCTTGTGCGAGATTCTTATTGGGAAGAAGAGAGAAAGGTCTGCGAAATGTGCAATTCGGGTTCCGCAGTGAGGCGAGGAAGGAACTGGAGAATTGGATACTTTCCAATACATCAGATTTTGTGGCTGGAAGAAGGAGTTTGAATGTCAGATTTACCCAAGTTTACTCTCCTTCTGAAACAACTTCTATCTATCTCACCAACACTCTCCTCACATTTACAAAGATTAGACTCCATATACAGCTTAACGGCCTTCACTCTTTATGATCTATAACCATTCCTTCCTCAGCCCAGCTCAGGCACCCACTCATCCAATACGTGGACTCAGATTCAGGAGAAAGTAGCCTTTCTCCAAAGGATGAACTGCTGGGCTCACGTTTTGTTGCAGTTAGTTCCGGGGTCAGTTCAGTTCCGCAAACAATCAGGACATTCTAGCCCTTTAACGCGTAGTATACGTCAACAGACAACCATGCTAAAAGCCAAAGCTAGTTTCATCCACTCAACACACACGCCATAAAAAGATTGGGTCTCAATTGAACACAGTAGCTCGGGAAAAGTAAAGAAAATCTGAAGACAATACGTGTACAATCTAAACCACTAATTTTTAAAATTCATTACGTTTGTTCCAGTTCCATGAAATGCTGCAAGAATAAAGTGTGATATTTAGGAGAATCTAGAGATTTGAACAATTCAATCTGAATGTTCATTCCTATGTTTGCGTGTTTCAAACATTCAGGCATTACGTAGAAGCTCTGAAGATTTACTTAGTCTTTAGTTCTCATTTACCACATTTAATTCTAAGAAATACGCGAGTATTTTCAAAACAAATGCTAACTTTGAAGATCACACACTGAGTAAATATCCACAGTAGCGATATTTTGGATTTTTTTCTCTTTAGAGAATATTGATGAAAGTAGAAATAAAAATTGAAATTGACTTTACGACAAAGATTTGCTATACGGCTAATAATATTCACCAAAAAATGCTACATCAAGCACATGTGACCCGCAGTCTGGAACCAGAAGATGAAATTGCGGACCTTGCGCTTGAAATGCTTGAAAAAAGATACCTGAGACCACCGGCTACTTAAAATAAACTTGGTATCTCATCATTCACGGCGCTGAAGCTTAATTTTAGTCTTCATTGCAAATTTATCCAATTCTCATGGCAAAAGCAAAATATCTTGGGCCACCATAGCTTGCTTTCACCGCAAATGGTCCAACTTCCATTTCGTTAAGTTATGTGAAAGTTATCGGAAGATTTTTGTATGTTATGTGGAATTTTGGTTAATTTAGGTGTTCAGAGGCAAAAATATACAACATATAAAGCTAGTTATGCAAACAGGTCTGGAATTTGCGAAAAATTGGGCTTCTGTGTCCAAGTTAGCTAGTCTCAACTTGGCTACTTTAGAGCTGAGAGTCGTATATATTTATGGCGAAACTAAAATCATTCCTATTGAATTTGATACGTTTACCGCGTATAACGCTTTTCCTTTTACCACACATTTCAGCCCAAATGCTTTCTCTTCCTGTTGCACAATGATTGGAATGATTGAGTTGAGTACAACAGAGAAGGACTCACATGGACCATTGTTCTATATTAGCAGAAGTGACTCACCGGTCCAAGGAGGAGTAGAATTGTCTGAAACTTGTTGCCAAGAGGTCTCCCACATTTGCCATGTAGAGAAGGAGAAGAGGAATGCCAAACAAGGCGTAAAATATCGTCATCGCTTTTCCCCAATCTGTCTTCGGAGTGAGGTTTCCATATCCTACAAGGAGAGAAGCACACAAATCACGTCATGTCGGCTCGACCAGACTCCAGGATTCCATTATGCCTCCATGTCACCCTCCTCCCTTCCCATATGGACGACCCACAATTGCTCATAGACCACCACCCGTCTACTGGGACGGAAACAAATGAGGACTATCATAATTTGTGGACTAAAAGTGACAGGTCCTGACTCTCTCCGCTCCTTTTCTTATCCCTTCCACGCTGGACAAGCAAACAAGTCTTTCCACGTCGTGGCACCGGATGCTCAACCTACATCAATTCCTTTTCTTCATAGCCCAGAATCTGGTCTAGCGGAAACCAAGAACCTAACTACCTGTTATGAGCTCTAAATCGACATTGGAGTCCAAGATTAGCTTCGATTTCGGCCTTAGCATCTTGGTAAAAGAGCCTATGGCCTTCTCAGCCCTTCAATTACAGATCTGTAACTGTAGCTACATATTAGGGCTTGTTTGACTGAGCTGGGCCTTGATTCGATTTGGCGAGCTAAGACGTCTGGGTCTGAGTCTGAAGTGTTAGTCTGAGTAAATAGGGGGAATGTTAATATGTTGTTGGATATTGAATTGATGTGTTCGTACCAATGGTCGTGTAGACGCTCAAGGAGTACATAAGAGCCGCCGGGAAGGTCCAGATGGGATCAGACGATCCATCAAACCCAAGTCGAATTTCTCGCACTATTGAACTCTGGAAATTTACTACCGTCCGCTCAACTTCCTCCGCCCACTTCTCTGCGTGAATCAAATTGTAATTCTGAGTTACGTTCCAGAGCTCCCGAACGATTTGCCACCGGAGCCTCGTCACTTCCGCCATTCTCCGACTCTCCGTGGGTGACTCAATGGCAATGAAGACCGTGGCTCCCAGAATCGTGTAGCCACAGAGAATGGAGCCCACTCCCACTTGGCTGCAGAGGAATGTGATCAGGCGACGTAGCCAGTACTTGCAGTCTTCCACACGTCTCTCTACAGTTCAATTTAGATGGGAAACAAAGTTCTCATAATCTTTATTTGCAATCTGCACTTTCTGACAAACTCACCGAAATACGAGGGTTGTCCCATTGAAAACGAAAATTTTTGATTTAGCTCATAGCTCAGGTGGAAGTGGATTAATTAAACTTAAATTTTCAGCATAGATCGAGATATGACTTGGCTAAGTGTGCAACAAAAAATCTAGTAGTAAATATTAATGCAGTCAGATCCCATGAACAGTTTTGTAAAGAGGTGTGTTTTTCATGAAATATTTAAAAATCCTAAAATTAAAATCTTTGCATCTGTAATATTTGGGTAAAGTACTTTCCCAATTGATCAAGTATGACGTACCATGTATATAAATGCAAATGTTTGGAAATTTTGATAAGTTATGCAGACGTGAGAGTTTTTCAAAAAATTGCCGAAACGTTCTCTATTTCGTGCCATGTGTTTGAAAATTTGCACAATAGGAACTACTGAACTTGAACCCTGAACCTCTGAAAAATATGTCATATGTTTACAATCGTATTAGCTTTACGACCATACACCTGTGGTTACTAAATTCCAAAAGCCAAACACGAATAAAAATTAAATTGTGGATCAACCCAGATTTTTAAAATGAAAATCTTGAAAACTGTTTGTTTTTTTCTTAAAAATCCACAGCGCTCGACTGTAGCGATATTTTTACTCGATTTTTTTTTGCTGAAACCTAGAGATCTCATGCTTCTGTCTATGCTGAAATTTTCGGCTCAATTAATCTACTCCCACCTAAGCTATGAGCGAAAAAGCAAATGTTCGTCTTCAATGGGACAACCCTCGTATTTTCAGGAGGAAGTCTGTCAACAGTTTCGGTCAATATATTTTAGTCACGTCATGCCCTATTACATTTCAATCAACTAAATGTCACTGAATCTATCAAACGTTATATATAAATTAAGTTGAGGATATGCGTCTTTAATTAGTTACTGCTTTCCTTTAATTTAGATATGCGTACATTGAGCACCCCGAGCATTAAGCAAGCCAACTGCAGTTCCAAGCCAGCTTTTGGCTGTTGGCTGTCTCCAAGAATGTTAACACCGCTGAGACAGAGACTGGTAATTAGAGTAGAATTATTATGGATCTCAAGGATTCCAACTCATCCCAAAGGTACGTTAAAAGTCGGATATAGTAACAGCAATTACGCATTTGGCCCATGTGCTTATGCAAAGTAGGACTGGAACCTAATCCCATCTGTGATTCATGGTATTTTTTGAGCAGAGCTAATTGGAACAGACCACGGTACGAACATAATTTGTAACTATGTTTTCTCTCTTTATTGTAGCCGGAACTGAGCTCAGATCCGACTGTATTTTGGAGTCTGGTCTCCCAAGTCATAATTATTTACCCAAAGTGCTTAAACTCGCTGCTGAAAAGCGTCATGTAACTTCCTTTACTGCTTCTGTATGTTGTACAGCACATACAGCTACTATCAGCTTAGAAAAGGCTTGAATTTCCTGAGGAAACCAGGACAAGACAAGACAAAACCGACAAACAAATTAGAACTCAAGTCTCTTGTCAGTTGAATGATTCTGTGTTCTGTAGGATAGCAGAGAAGTTAGAAGTGTACTATCTCGACTTCCGTATTTCAATAAAAACAAATTCTGTGTATTCTTGGAACCGAATTACACGTCTGCTCATTGTGAAACCAATTTCTCACTTGACATCTTTAGCCTTCCTGTAATAGGAAAACTTTCCTTCTAAAACCCAAATAACACGCAGCATTCATTTTAATACAACTTATCTACAAACTTTGAGCATGGAATATATCTGTATTGGAAATCTACTTCAAGTGTGCTTTCTTAACGGAAACACACACACGTGGGAATGCGTGGGCAAAACATACATGCGTCGCATATTTGTACTATCAATTCAGACAAAATTGAAAATTACGCTCGCTTTTTGTATTTCTTGGCAGAATGAAATGCTTCATGTGTATCGTCCTTCACAGTATTATCATGAACTCAAAATTCTAACTTCGGGATTTAGATTGTGATGCTTCATATGATGCTGTCTTAATTTAGCGGGAACTTCAGCGCCTTAATTTGAATTAGCGCCGAAAAAACGAATTTTTTAGCGTTTAGCTCTAATTTTTGAAATTTTTAGCGCCGCAGATAAACTGAAAAGTTTCTTAATTTTTGTTGGAATTCAATAAGTTTGATTTATGTAAGCTTAAACGCACGGAATTTAACTACGTCGAACTATGATGTAAAAAATTAAATGAACGTATTTTAAATGCATTATATTGGAGAGTATCGCCTGGCTGAAGATTTGGTGGTGAAAGCAGGGAAAGTTTCGGCGTGGCCGGAAGAGTGAGTTTTCAGCTCAACCAAATATTCACATCACACAGAAATTGTCAATATTCCCATGAATGGGAGAAAACAGGTGCAAGACGTGCTGTGGAGCTCACGCACCTGCTAACCCCAAAATATGGCTCTACAATATAATTTAGTCATAAGCCGTCGTAACAGTTTTAGTTCCTGTTTCGTTCTGCCTTTGGTTCGTTGCTTAAGGGGAATGAGAGCTGACAGTCCATAATTCGTGTCATAGTGGGATACGGGTGGATGGTAAGTAAGGAGAGTCCATGTGGGGTTTGGGTTACGAGGAAGTAAATAGACTAATCGGATGATGTACCAGAATTAGTAGCTTGCCGTTGGTGTCTCGAAAACACTTTTCGTCTCAGTGAAGTATCTAATCTAGCCGAAGTGCTGCTATCCAACTTTACGCTGATGTAAGATTGCATCTTCCTTCTCACTCTTCTCTGCCTGTCAGAGTGTCCACGTCCTCCAACTTTCCCAACTTCAACCTCATTAGCTCCACATTCTGGACTTTTCTGACTTTTCTGCCACTCCGTCGTCCTTCCTTTCTTCCGCTCTTCTGCAGGTCAGCTTCTGCCCAGATTTCATCTCAAGACTCCAAAACTAAAGGAATTAGCACATAGGGAGTTACATGTCAACCAACCAACTATCTCTAGTCCAATCATTCGGCGAAAATTCCGTCTGAACAAAATACTTCATTTCACATGATAACTTGGCACTATAATCAGACAAAGCGGCATAATTAGTCCCCCAGAAAATGGGAATTACGACGGAGTGCCTTAACAAAGCTCACAATAAGACAAAGCCTTTTCTGAGCATGAGGAAATTTAAAACCGCATGTAACGCAAAACAGCAATGCAAAAACAGCGCCACCAATTACCGCATTCTGTATTATTGTTGCCGCTACTGCCAAATGATAACAGATTTTTTGCTTTTTCTTGATTGAGAATTGAAAATTATTCATTCAAATTATGCTTACCATAAGTCTTGTATCTTAGTAAATTCATAAATGTAAAAAAATTTAATATAGGTATTCATTTTTTTCATTCTTCTTCAAGGTATTCATTATTTTTTAAATACATTCCATTCGCCGCAAAATATCAAAATAAAATCATTTCTATTTCATTTTCACAATTTTTTGAAATCTTTTTTGAAACTTTATATTAATTAGTAGTGTAATTTCATATTTTTAAGTGAGAATTTTGAATATGAATAAATACAGATTTACATATTAACATGCTAATCATGTCCTACTAAACACTAAGGATATTTATATTTGTAGTCTTAGTTCTTGAATTTGGTTGTAAGCTCTGGTTTCGCTCAATTTTCAAGAGTATTTAGACCTAACCCGAATTTATCAAGAAGTCCTTCCTACATTCCGGAAACCTAACCTAACCTGCCCTAACTTAACTAACGCGCTCACACAGTTAACGAAATCAAGCTTACATAGAAGCTTGCATAGAACTTTCTCCATGGGAGCTTACATAGTTACAGTTACCACCTGGTTTACATCAACGCTGAAGCTGAATTTCGTCGATAATCTTGTTTAATAATGAGCTTCAACGGATTAATTGGGAAATCCTCCGTTTTTTGTCAAATTTGTAATTGAACTTCTGGCTATTTTGAATTGAACCCCGTACTGCAGAGCTGTTTTCTCAAAAATCTGTAATCTCCGAATTACATTGAGATGACTGTGGACATGGCGACCCAATTGTCGCACATCCGGCTTTGTGCAGACTCCTAGACCTAGCCCACCAGTAGTAGCTCCATTCTCTCTCTTCTTGGCCATAAATGGAGTGAGGGCAAAGAGGAGAGATTAGGCGGGCGAGAGTTGGACTTGGGGTTCCTTCTCTACTTTGACTTTCTTTTATTTATACGACCTCTTGTGTATCTGCCTATAAAAGAATTACTGGGTTTGTTGGAATATTAAGACGAGGAGGGCAGACCTGCTTGGAATAGAAGGAGTTCCATGTCTCCAGTTCTTCGGCTGGATTTTGGGATCATAAAGTGAGACGATACAGTACAAAGAATGCTGAAGATCAGGAGACAGAGCGTCATCCAGCCTAGTAGTGGAGGCAGACGGAGAGAGGTCGAGTCGGAGTCGAGACACGGTCAAACAAAGGCTTTGGGTTAAATTCCTTTTTATTGCTGATTAGATTTGGGAAATGGTCTCTTAAAAAATTTAATGCTGTCGTAGACAGAAAGGAGGAGGAAAAAAAAACGAAGCAATTTTATTTTTTCTTCTCCACGGAAAAGAGGGTGGTTCGGTTAAAGTTCAATAAGATTTTTTATGAACCGAGAGACAAACTGCACCGCTTTCTCCACTTCTGCTCCTCCTGTACCACTACTTACGGAGTCAGAGGAAAGAGTAAAAATCTATTTACGCCTCCTACCTCAATCCTAACTGATTCCACTTCCAGATTTTAACTCTCACTTCTTCCAGCCCAGATTCTTCATCTGGTCCATTTGACTCATTGACTCAGAGGCTTTGTTCGGGCTGTGAGCTTTGTCAACCGAGTTGTAGCGTTATTAGGCGGAAATGGGTCATTACTAAGTTTTTGAAAATTCTAAAATTGTACCTGATTTTGACATGGTTAATACTAACATTATTATTTGGAAGAACGAGTCGTTAAGGACGATATACGCCATCGGCCTCTTCTTCATTCTGAATGTTTGGCTTAAAAATAGTTGTCAGCCAGTGTGTTTTCTAATTAAAAAATGAGCACCACTTGACGATGTCAGATCACAGAATTTCCATGTGTCAAAGTTGAGCTCAATTTATGAAATAATTAAGAAATCAAGCTGTTTAGAATTAATGAGAAACGGTTTTGGTTTTTGGACGTGTACTTTTTAACCTGATAATAGCCCAAACCATCAAATAAAGCTGAAACGATGCATATTTTGTAGCTTATTTAGGCAATTGGCTAGTTTTCATTCTTCCCGGCTAATATGGAAATTAAACTTTCAGTTACGCATGTTAACATTCATTTCAAAGGTTGGAGATTAACCGTTTCTTACGCAGAAATTGACGCTCTTTCTAATTGTTTCATTTAAAATGAAATCCGTTGAAACACTGAAACGCAATTAACCTAAGCATACGGAATGAACTAGCTGTGTCTTGAACCTTATATCTAGTTAAATTGTGTGTTAGTGTAACGGATTTTATTTTAAATGACACCATTAGAAACAGCGTCAAATTTTGCATAAGAAGTGGTTAATTTCCAATTTTCCAATCTTGGATATGGATGTTAACATTGCCTAACTTAACGTTCTTTAAAGTTGAATTTCCATTTTAGTCGGGTAGTAAACAAACCTGCCAATTGTCCAGCTCCAACACGTATATACTGAGAGAATGTATTCACGCCGCATAGCGGCGCTCGTTTCTGGTACTAAACAACGGATGACTTTCAATTAATTTCAATCTGAGCAATCAGCATGAGGCCGAAGGCCCATGACATATAGCGTCCTTGGTTCACAGTATTCAAAATATTGACAGAAAAATATAAAATACAGCTGCTGTTCGTGAATCCATGATCCATGAAGGATCGTTACATTGTAATTTCACTAAGACTTAAAAGAAAGTCAACGTGTACATCGTACATCAGCATCAGCAACCGCTTTAGGACACGGAGAAAGACCATACAGCCACATGCCTCAAATATGTATAATCCAGCCCGCACCACGCATTCAATCTCAATCTGTACAAATCCACATATTGTGCTTGTATGCTAGAAGATCCTAATAATGCCAATTATAAAGTTGAGCGACGTGGGACTCGAATCTACTAGAATCTAGATACTCTAACCTTGCCTAATACTCAGAGCGTATGCCTGTTTATCTTGAGGCTGAAACCTAGAACCGCAGATTTTAAACAAGCTGCCTCAGTATGCATACCTAAATAATTAGGTTGATGGAAAATACATGGCATCCTGGAGTTGGAACGGAACTCAGAAACTATGAACCATGAAGTAGACAAAGGGAAAGTAGTGGGATTGCTCTAATTCTGAATGTAAAGCAAAATACAATGCACTCTCTGCCTTGGAGCTCCAACCAGGAACTACAGCTTACCATAATGCCTTCCGAACTGTTTGATACGTATGGATTGGAGAGCAGTCGACTCGCTTTAGGACTGGATCAATGCACTAATGTTGACAAACTAAATGCTTGAGTGACTCATTGTGCTCTCGAACACTCGTGTGCGGACCAAAACAGTAGCAAGTTCCTCTCTAGTCGTGGAATGATCCGGGATTGAACTCAGATCTTCCATGACATTATTCAGCTGAACTTGGGTTTAGTCAAAAGCTATTTCATATAAGGATTAGCCAGCAGCTGGAAAATCCAAATACTGCTTGGTCCATATCCTTTGATAACTACTTTCTAGGCATGGAGAAAGTCATTGCTTTCTGAACTCATTCTTAGTGACGTGTTGCATAGCAACGCCACACTGCTGCTACGAAATAGGCTCATTTCATGTAAGTACAGCTAATGCTGCTCTAATATTCGCTGTAAACATTTTGTTTTTGCAAATTAAATTGTACGAGTATGTAGAGCTGATTTTTGCAGAATTGGGGGGTAAAAGTTAGCCTTAATGGAAAAAAGGTAAATTTTTGATAAAATCGGGGTTGAACAAAGCACATAATGGTTGAAGCCTCAAAAAGTATCAATGTTTTACCTAAACATGGAAAATCTACCTATACAATTGTAATTTGTAATACTGAGAAATGATCTCAGACAAGATGTAATTTAATATTTAGCTATTGGTTGCCAATTCGCCATGCAATTTAAATTTTAATTAATTAAAGTATATGAACCCCAGAGTCGATTAATCAGTAGCCCTAGATTAAAGTATAGGTTAATTAGTACTACGTAGTACGTAATAATTAATTCTGATCAATTAGCCCTGTAAGCACAACAGAATTCAATTAAGGCAGATGGAAGTAAATCTAGAATCTGCACTGCCAAATAGGGCAGTTGAGGCCAAATGCTCGAATCCACTTCAATCCCAATCTAGGCGCTGCTCCCTCCCAACTCAAATTCAATTAGTATTAATTTAATAGCGTTAGGGTTTAGGAGCACCGAGGGCTGTTCAAGTGAAATTGGATGTTCTCAATTCGTGTTCCAGGTGTATTCACTCAGAACCTATTAATTTTAAGTAAGTAGCTCAGTAAGCACTTCACCAAGTATGACGCAGTTTAACCCACCTCCTGACTTGACGTGGGTGAAGGTGGGAGTTTAATTTTATACGGATTAATTCCATTAGTTTTAGAACTATATGACAGCATAGCACAAAATATATTAATTAAATCGCTGCTTTCTAATGTACTTCCAGAATTTTACCTTCGAATATTCGCTCAGGAATTGCAGGATTTCAATGAAAGTGAACGGGTGACTAACTGGAATTGGGCGAACAAGCAAATACAGAAGTTGGGTGAATATTCACGTACGATTGTTCACGTAATATTTTTTAAATGTGCTGGAGTGAATAGAAATCAGCGAGTTTTAGGCGAGTATGAGGTAAATACGCCGAATTTGTGAATATTGTGTTAAGGAAATAGTCTAACCCTGTAACCAGTATTTGTCTCATGGAGCGTTGTTTAATTCAAGTTTTGCTAGGTTAGGTTTTATTACCGCATTGGTTGATTATATAAAATTAAGCCACAAATAAATCCAAGTAATCGAAGTCTGCGGCATAACTAACACAGCTAATCAAAAAATGAAACGAAAAAGCCAAGATAACGCTGGAGGCTGGAGACAACTTTTGGTTTACTTCAGCCATTTCCGTCAAGCCATAATGCGCTGCAGTATTTGTTTCAGTTTTCAGTTCTACTACTATCCGTACACTGAATTGATCCGGACTGAAACCACTGATAAATGCTGAACGACAAAGAACTGGAAGTTTGGAGTTGATGCGGTGAGGTCGTTTGGGTTTCCACAACTTGACTCCATCGGTGAAGTGAAACTACGGGAGAAAACTGTCTTCTAATTTCAATAACTTTGTTTCCAAGTTTCAACTTTCCTTCTCGACTTTCACTTTAGTAAACAGAAAGGATGAACAGAGGTTGGGCTGCAGGCTCAGCCATTTAATTTGTTCCTATTTAAATGAGCCCATTCTGTACTATCAAGTCCTCCTTGTCCAAATTCCCGAATATTCCATTAGTGAATCAAATGGGATACAAACTAGGTTCTGAAGACACACACAAAGCTCGAACCACAACTCGAGTTGATGGGTGTCTATAGTCCTACTCTCCCCAGTAGTTCTCCTTTAATAGGCTGGAAGATGGGGAAATTAATGAAGGAGAAAGGAGAGTGGAGGGAGAGCAGAACAGGTGTTAGAGCATCTCCATCCTCAAACCTACAATCTTGAATTCAATTATCCTATAATTGCATTCAATTTGAATTTAGAACTTCTCCAGCCTCTTCACCACCGAATAATTCACTAGAGCTTCGTCTTAACTCTGTTTACCTTTCGGTTTCTAGTCTCCTCTTCCCATTCCTCTCCGTCTCCTTCCACCTACTGTACCATCAAATCTTCCTCTGTAGAGAAAGTTGAGATTTTTGAAGCTCGAAGTTTTAGAGGACGATCTGTCCGGACCGTTCAAAACAACACAAAATGCAAATATGAACTAGTTTATATAATATTTTAGAATTAAACTATTATGTTAAAATTGAAATTAATAATTTAAATAATTAATTAATTCCATATTTGAATGTATTTATGTGGAGGATTGGAATAGATGAAATCGAGTGACTAATTGATCTTTTTCAATTAATTTTATATTTTGCAGTTTATTTAAATACAACCCTGTAGTGAATGAATCGATTAATTAAGGTCAATCAAGCCAGTTGTAGTTGAGTTAGGCTCTTTCCTACTTTCACGTACTTTCACGTAGACTTTCCATAGCCGCTAACAATGACACGCTATTCGTCACCAAAACCTACCAAACCAAGGTATATAGAAGGTATGTAGGTAAGATCTTATTGCATCTCTTTGAAAGAAGGCGGAGTAACGGCGAAAGTTGC
>JAQFYU010000546.1:0-20969 GCA_034694905.1 Ceratophysella granulata | reverse complement strand
TACCTTCCAGTTTACCTTCCACTTTGGAAGTAAACAAACTCAGATTGACGTAAACAAAGCAAATGTCGCCTCTATATAATACTTCAACACTCTGAGGATTGGATTGTATTCCAAGCAATCACTTATCCGACATTTACGAGTAAATGTGCATTCTTGAATAGAATCCGTATTTTGCTTATACGAGTATGCATGTTCATGAACGTGTACATACACAAAAACAATTCTTTTACTTCGTCTAGGCCATGAAATATTTTCCACAGTTTACTACAATGAAACATTAGAGCCAACGACCGCAGGAAGCATTTTTATTTATTTATTCCTATATACCAAAACAAAACTTGGCATTTGAACCCGACACACGTTCAAGGAATGCATATTAATGCAAGAGAAAGTAAATGAACAATATTAAACATCATCTTTCACTCCTCATGTTCCAAATCCTGAGAGGCTGATGGTATGGGAAAGATTATTACCATATTAATAATAATTTTCCGGATTCAGCATCGTAGTCTTTACCTCGCCTTGGGGATTCTCCGATTTTTTCACCGTATATTCTACAATGTACAATTTAAAATTGTTAATGCCACCCAGCGTGATAGAAGAGATGCTTTTAATGGGTTCCTGTAGAGACATGGCGTTTAGCATAAAAAATAATGTGGTAAAGCCACAACCGCAAATAACAGTCAATCTCGACCATGATTTTGAAGATCCCACTAAATGCTCTTGCAGCTCAAGCTCAACCATGAGCATGCTTTTATTGCTTTTATGTGAAGGGATCAGGGTTGGAAGGATTCGAAGAAAAAACCAAATGCAGCTATTCTGAAGTTATATTTTCATGTTCAATGTTGTAAAACTGGGAATTATTAAGAAATATATTTTAATACAAAATTTTTATTTGGGACTTTGATGTAAACTTTTCGAAGTAGAATCTCTACGAACAATGCATGCTTTTGCATATTTTAAGGTTTTAATGCATAATTGCATATTATTTACATATTTTAAGGTGTCAATTCATTATTTTCAGATAATTTGCATATTATAAATATGCTCATATGCATATTTTTTAGAAAATTTAGTGCATATTATGATACTTTTTGATATTTTTTGAGACTTCACTTAATGATTTTAATATTCTAGAGTTTTTATAAGTGGTCTAACTGAATTACTTTTTTCGAAATTTAATTAATTATTTTTGTGCATAAAAAATTTATGTTGCTGCATATTTTAGCTCATTTCTGAACCGTATTCTTAGTGCAGATCATTTTCTGCTGTGAAATATTATTTATTAAGCATGGAAAACTTTTAATATATCATATCTTTACTTATAATATTGTTTTTTTTTAAATCTAAGTTATTTTTTAGATTTAAATTACGTTAAATTACGTTAAATTACTTTTAAATTTGTTAAATTTTGTAGTAGTAAATTCATATGGGAGTTTAAGCAGAGCATTCTATATGACCAGACCAGTAGTTGTAATTCATTTGTTGTTGCCTTAAAAGCACCGTCCTTGAACCCATCTATATGTATATTTTGTTTCCTGCTATCATGTTAGTCTGACATGTGGAGTACTAATTAGGCCCAGTAAGTGGGTACCTAAATAGCGTACAAATGAGTCAGGAACTCGTAGTAGCCCGTAGCTCTAGCTCCTGGCACGCTTCAAACACGAAATGTCCAAGTTTGAAAGAGAAAGCTGCTAATTGCCAATTGCCCTTATCTCCTCCACCGAAATAGCCCTTTTTCTCTGTGCACAACATTATATCTCAATTCAAGCCAAGTTGTAATTTATGACTTTGAGCCACTGTAAACTCATTTTACTGGGACAAAGGAAGAAGAAACTCCTTTCACCATATGCTCTAGTCATATGCAGAATGGAGAATGTAATCTCACATTGAGTATGCATTTTCATATGAATCCCGAGTTTTTGACGTCAGCGTTAACCCAAACCACAGAGTACCAGGATGAGTCAAAAGTTGAAGTACATAAATCAAAACCTCCCTACACTCATACGAACATAATAGAGATAACGAAGAGAAAGTCATCTCAGCATGAGGGTTGACGGTTGACGCCAAGAGCCAACAGTCCACTCCAGTTCATGCCAGTTCTGACTCTGCATGCTCAATTAAGAAGGAACCTTCATTCAAATCATCAAAAACTCAGAACGTCACAAATTATAATCCTGCAGAGCAATCTGCCCAAGGTGAAATGTTTAAATGAACTTTTCTCTTCTCACAAAAGCCCTTTTAATGGAGTAATAATAGTTGGAGCAAAATAGCAGAATTCCCTACAAAAACATTTTTAATGGTAATGTTGTTCTTCCTTCATGCTGTCTTCTTAGCACTGCAGGAGAAAGTTCTAGTGGGCAGGGCTTCGAAATCCGGATACCTAAGACAAATAATATGGTGAACGAAATACTCGTACAAGTACAAGTACATAATTATCATTACTTTTCTTTGAAATAATTTAAATCCTGTTCTACGCTTTAGCCCACATGCAAACATACAATTAGTTGGTGTAGCATTAAGCAAAATTACTGTGGATGTACTTTAAATAACGGTCTTTTTCAAGAATTTATGCGGCAGCGTACGCTTATTGAACTTCATTGATAATGATTTAAGACGAGAAAAGCACGAGGGGGATTTCATTTATTTCCGTTCAGGGTGAAATTTGGATGCATCACTACAATGAACGATTGACTTACATTTCAGTCCCAGCCGAAATTAGGACAAAAATGATTGTTTTGAAGGTTTATAAAACAATTTTGGACAAAAATAGCGTTTTGAAGGTTTATAAGACAATTTTGGACAAAAATTAGCATTTTGAAGGTTTTAAAAACACTTTTGGACAGAAATCAGCGTTTTGAAGTTTTTTAAAAAACTTTTGGACAAAAATTAGCGTTTAGAAGGCTGATGAAAGGATTTTGGATAATAATGAGCGTTTTCAAAGTTGATGAAACGGGTTTTAGACAAAAAACTGAAATTTTTAAGGTTTTTAAAACAGTTTTGGACATAAATTTGTGTTTTGAAGGTTTTTATAACGATTTTGGACAAAAATGAACGTTTTGAAGGTTTTTTAAAACAATTTTAAGTGGAAGGTTGAATAAAAACTCAAATGTAATCAAACTATTTAAAAAGCAATTAAAATTAGAAAGTATTTAGCAATTTAATATGGTGATTATAATTGTGCTTTTATACGGCATAACGCAGTACTTGGAAGAATTCAAGTTTCTCGGCTTTCCTACTGCCTCAATCTATGTCAATTTAAAAACACGGTTTTACACTATCTAGTGTATAATAATTTCATAAAATTTAAAGTATACGAGTGAAATATAGCATCAACATGTTTGCTTAACGGAGAGAATTTACCCAAAATCATCGGTTTACAAAATTTTGGGTTTTAAATTTTATTAGAATACAGGGATCTTAATAGAATGGTCAGTTTGCACGTTTACAAGATCTCCCAATTTTTTTGCAACAATATAATTTGACGATTCCTGTATTGTTCAATTTTTGAGCTAATAAGTTCATTCCCGAGATATCATCATTTAACAAAGTAATATTGAAAGGCTCTCCAGTCCAATTAGCCCTCATTTTTGACACAGCCATTCAGCTACTTTCCTAAAAAGACGCTTGCTTTCTCCAGTGAAAGTAAAACATCATCGAAAATTAGGGTAGTGAACAATGGGTATATATTCTGCATAATATGACAGCGTAAATTACGTAGGGCACAGATGGTGTGCATACATTAGCGAAGCTAGTCTCGAATTCCCTGGAACCAGCTGTCGTGTCGACGTAGAACGAAGACATTTCAGCGTCACCCTGCCTCCCTCCACTCCTCACGTACACTTATGTATCAAAATGTGGGGAATTGGCCATAAATGAAGAAAAGGAGAGAAAAATATGCCTAGGATTTCAATTCCTTTCTCTCCACTAACACTTCTGCCCATTAAAGCCTGAACTTTAACTGGGAAACGGAGAGTGGAAAGCTCTTTTGAACCAGGAATGGCTCTCTTAATACTTTCTCCTGCTCAACATTTTATGTGTCTTGGAACAACGGCTTTACTTTTACTGGGAGGCTCATTGAAAGGCTTATATTGCCTCATACAAGCTTACACGAGTTCTCATTAAATGTAATGTTCCTTAGAATTCATTTAAATTGTTTATTGTCCAATGAAATAACACTGTTTTCATTTTGAATTTGCAGGTGATGAGAAAGGCACGTTTGGTCCATGGTTGGTCTGCAAGGATATTGGCTATGGCCGAACTATATGCGGAGATTATATTTCTCATTTCAAACCAGACTGTGAGTAATTTTTTGTATTGTATTTGTGATACCGTGACCTTTTGAGATCACTCTTCAGCTTCAATTTATTAAATTGTGTTTACATTGTGTAGTTGCAATCTTCAGTGCTGGAATTTGTGCGGCTGTCGGAATGGGAGCTTTGGGATTATATTTGCTCAGTACAATTTTACAGATGACAATGGAATGCAAGCGCTCACGCATATTTCTCAATTACTTCACCGTGGTCAGCGTTAAGCTAGTCCTGAGTGTCACTGCAGGTAAGAATATTGACATGTACCTAATGCCTACGTAGTTCGTAGAATAAGATACAGTTAATTTGGATACAAGATTGGTTTATTAAGTAATTTTAATTGATGAATTTTGCTCTACTAATTTCCAGCCCTGGTAACTATTGTAGCTGTTGCCCTGGCCTCAACCCAAGGCCATGACTTCGAGAAAGGCTACGTTGTGGAAACTAGCATTTCCTTCTATATGGAGGTAAATTATTCACAAAGTCAATATTTACGATTAGCAAGTTTCATACCGTAGTCCGTATATTTATGCATTTTTCACATTTTTAACGGTCTGACTGGATTCCAAATCTGCATTAAAATACGCACTAATAACAAATTTATTTGTAATTCAAAACAAGACATTTAAATTTCGAGAATGAAGGTACTCTCCATCCAAAAATAGTAGACACCTCGTTGTCGGTTGAGAAATGGGATAGCGTCAACTACACAGGTCCGTAACAGCGGCATGATACAACGCGCATGTGCAAAAGTATGTTACAGAGCAGGCCCGTGTTTTACCAAGCCGCTCGTACGGACCTGTGTAGGTGACGCTATCCCATTTCTCAACCGACAACGAGGTGTCTACTATTTTTGGATGGAGAGTACATGCCATAAAGTCCAGTCATGCCTATTTTTTAAAAAATATGTTGAAAAACAAATTAATATCAAGTCGCAAAATCTTTGAAATTTCGAAACAGTATATTGCCAATAACTAAAAACTTCCAAAGCTTTTGAATAGAAACTAATATAAAAATTGAAAAATACTTTTGAAGGTGTTAAAATATACAGGGAAAGTGAAAAATATGCGCCACGTCAAGAATCACGTCAAAATATGCAAATTGCACTAAAACTTTAAAATCTGCAAAAATATCCATTGTAAAATTTGATCATTTTAACCAGACCTTTGTAAATCGTTGAGATCATAGGATATAGATCTAACCGCTGAAAAGTCATGTTTAAACAAAAATCATTTGCAAAGTTTCAAGAAGGCAATTTTGCGTAACTTTTTTTTTTAGAAAAGCTTCAGACTTTCAATTAAATTGTTCACAAATTGACATATTACTTATTGTTGTTCATTTAGATCATTCTTGCCATCTTCACCTTCGTCCTGATGCTCCTGACCCTGTTCGAGTTTTTCATTGCCCGCCGCCTTCCCGCCGACCCATTCCTGAACGAGACGACGGCCGAGGATGATGGACGACGACGTTGGCTGTTGCCGCAGATGAGTTTCGGAACGACGATTGGGAATCCAGGCTACCGAGAGGAGAATGGCCGAATCCACACTAATGGTATTTCCATGACAGACTCAAGTGTTCGTTTTGTACCGTCCGGGGCTCCGAGCAGCATGAGCCGCCTCGCCCTCGCCCGCCAACTCAGCGGGTCCAAGAATAGTCATAGTGGTAGTAGTGGGCGGAAGCCCAAGCGGAGTTCGTCTCGGCCCAAGGGCCCACCCAGTATTCCGCCTAAGTCTAATAATTCTCATGCTCCTTGGAATGGCAGTGTGAGGAGTGAGTCACCCACGTCCAACGGTTCGTCCATCTCCTCCGTCTCCACCGTGTCCACGCTCGCCTCCACCGTCATTCTGAATCCAAGAGGCCTACCGCTCCGTTCCAGCCTCAAAAAGTCAAAACCCGCCACGCCGACTGAAGACGGGATCGGGATCCAGAATCCCGGCTTCAGTGGAACCTCACCCACGCTCTCCCGTACTGGCAGTTTGAAGAAAGTCCGGATTCAAACACAGTCCACAGATGTTTAACCTCTCTCTTCCCTCTTCTCATTCATTTTAAACACAAAGCTAAGGTTTTCGGTTGAGTAAATCTGCGTTGTAGGCTACTGTTTTAGTTTTATATAATAATCTTCTGAAGATCATCATTACAGTTCCACATATACGAGTAGACCCTAAACTACAATAACCTCACTATTTTGACCCTTTTACCTCAAAAGTGCCAGAATTTAAACTTCTGTTGAAATAATTCCTTAGCTTCAAATAATCAATATTATCAAATCTCAGGTTCACAGCAACATATAAAATAGTCCGTTCTCCAGAAATAGCACCTGAAGGAGTCTGGAGTGATAGTTTACAATGGATCCGTTGTGCAGCAGTAATGCGTTAGTTTTCGGCGTTTTAAATAGAATATTACTGTTCCATTTCCGTTTGAACATTCAGTGTGACAATGAATCGAATTGACCGGTGACTCCAGATCCAGACGTCTTCAGAATAACGTTACCATGCTCAATTCAGTTTTACAGGTTTTCGAATCTTTTACACGGTCTTCTACGTTAGAATATGCCACCGGATAGTATAAAATGTGTTCTGACTCCCGATTACAGATAGAAATATGGTAGATATATACGATTCTTAACGCAAAATTAGCCAATTTTTGACCATAACTTTGTTCACCGCAAATGGATTATTTGGAAATTATTTTGCATAGAGAATCGGATTTATTTTCGGTGACAAGACTACTATCAAGTCCTAGATACGGGAATTTAGATCTGATTCAAATGGTACAATAGCAAATCTTCAATGCCCCAAACCTTGCCCCATATTTCTGCTCAGCGACTCTAAACAATCAAAACCATTTACCCCCCCCCCCCAAACTGACGTACCTGAGTACAGGGTTCCAAAGTCAAGTCACAGCGGTACAGAAGACCTTATCCCACTACGAATGTGTCATATTATACGAATTTACAATCAGTGTGTACACACCTGAAGAAAGGTCCGAACAACGGAGTGAAAGCCAGAGGTCCTTGTCAAGTACAAACGAGCTTTATTCTTATACTTTCACCAAATCATTCCACTCCAGAATGACTGTTTGTCTTATTCTTAAGGGAAGTTTTATAAGCTACGTCTACCAAATCAATTCACCAAATATATGTCTTGTGCTTAGTATGTAGTTTTGTTTGTAAGATTGTGAGCAGTGCTGCCCACTCCGGATTGGTCATTCACGAATTTTACCATTTTTGCGTTAAATTGGCAAATTTATACATGACACGACACATCAAAATTCGTGAAAACACAATCCGGAGTGAGCAACTCTGCTCACGCTATTGTTATAAGAAATGTCCGCTTTATTATTGGGGAGTGTGATGGAATGATGTGATTCTGTAATCCGAAACCTACTGTCAATCAATTGCAACTAGTGCTTAGAAGGAAGACATGTCCGTCTGTGTCGTCTGGCTTATATTGTGATCACAATTAACTCAAGTTTGCTTTGCTGGTTTTATATGTCCAATGTACAATAGAGTATAATATAACCATCGTGTCGTGTCAGTTAAGGCGCGTCAGCAGAAATATTTATATTGACTAGACAATAGAATATGTTTATACTGGTACCACCGAGAAAACAGAGTTCACGGTCTTGTGTTGTTCTCAAGATTAAAACAAAAAGATATTTCTAATCTTATCGGAATCAACTCGCTTATTTCATTCATATTTTGTCTTCTTAAATCCGCTTTTTGTGTGATGCTGCGGCTGCGAAAGTCAGGAACGTGTTGGTCAGGTCAGGTCATCAGCCATTCAATGGCTGACGTAATCTATTGGATTCGCCGTTTTGAAAATCAATTGTAATTTACAATATACAAAATTGAGTAAGAAACCAAATAAGCATCAAAACATGGAATTCACCCTTCCATGCCATAACAGCTAAAGTAGAAACAGCGAAATCCAAAACATCTGAACAAAACCAGTTAAAATAAAAACAGCTACGCGGTTATACCAGCTACGCAATAATAATAGCTAAACCAATAGTAGCTAAAATAAAAACAGCTACGCCATAATAACAGCTAAGCCAATAATAGCTAAAATAGTAACAGCTATGCAGTAAAACAGCTACGCAATAATATCAGCTAAAACTACGGATCCCATGAGTTTGCTGTGAATGTAATCATTGGGTCAGTAGTTTTAGCTGTTAATATTGCGTAGCTGTTTTACTGAGTAGCTGTTTCTATTTTACCTGTTATTGGTTTAGCTATTATTATGGCTTAGCTGTTTTACTGTGTAGCTTGTTTTTATTTTAGCTATTATTGGTTCAGCTGTTATTATTGCGCAGCTGTTATTACATCGTAGTTGTTTTTATTTTAGCTGTTATTATTTAGCTATTTTGACTTTTTAGTTTAGCTGTTATGTCTTGCTTCGGAATTCACAGCCTAGACGATTGACATTGACATTCGGGCGGGTCCTCCAATAAAAAACCCGAAATCTTTGCCATTTGCTTTTCTGAGCGCATTATTGGATTTGGTCTCATCCATATTCGCTTCGTTGGGGCCTCTTTGTCATCTCAGTTCGCAACCGGGTTCATGTCTACTTGTCCCAATGTCTGTAAACAACCTGCCTCATCCTTTCCTGTTCACGGATCTTGTCATTCTCAGTACTCCTATAAAAAGTCCAATATTCCGAATTCTAGTCGGTTTAGAAAAAATTCCAATTTCCAGAACGGAAGTTGAAGGGGAACCAGATTGAACCCTAGTTCACATTCCATTGAGAATAAACGTTGAGTTTCCTTGATGTCAGTTTTATTTGAAGCTTTGCTTGGAATTCAATTCGAGTTTCTGGAGAAGATTAATGTAGAGCCTATGACAGAGCTACTGGATGAGGTACAGGAGGATCTGGGTAAAGTCGGAACAGGAACAGGAATGCGTCGGAACTGGGCAAGATACTCTTGGAAGACTGGAAGACGTTTCCTGAATCGCTTTGTGTTCTGTACTGAGAGTCAAACGCAGCATGAATTGGGTAAGATTGATTTTCTTGTCCTTTATTATTGTCAACGTTCAGATTGACTTGATTCCTTGTCAACATCCCAGCTTTCAAACTTGATGGAGTGGAGATTACGACGGAAACGAGAAGCACATCCTGTGCAGTCGACTAAAATCAAGAAGACAAGCTTCTGTCGGACAAAGACTACGAATGAAACTATGGTATACACAATTATTATCGTAGCTAAATATTCTAAATTCTGAATTTTGACGAAGACACGCGTTCCGAAAACTTCAAAGAGTTTATGTGACGCCTGGATCGAAATTTATAGTTATTTTTGGAAATAATGTAGTTTCTAAGCTAAAATTCGTTTTCTTTGGTACATTGGTTCATATTTCAGGAGTACAGGACTAATGCAAAAGCGGTTTCGACCAAGAGGTGTCACGTGTGTGTATTGAAAAAGCCGAAATTAAGGAACCGTTTCTGATTTTTAAAAAATTCTATGACCGTTGACCATGTCCAGGTGCACTGCTGCCGTTTGATGTCGGATGCCGGACACGATTTTTGATCATCCTAATTTTCGGTCAAAACAACAGATTTACCTCGGAGCTGCGGTTTATGTGACGTGTCTGTTCTGATAAAAAAGGAAGCAATTTTCAAGATCTGATATTATTACAGATTTAGATATACCGAAAATATGTAAAACATTTCCAGATGTCCAGATTTACAGATATATGCAGGAAGATGGAAGATATTCCACACTAGAGCACATGTATTGTATTAGATTTGCTGAAATTAATTTTGAAATTACATGATACCAATGTAGATATTGCATAATAGAAACATTAAAAAATAATATTCAAATGATCAGGTTAATGTTCTACGGACACTAGGCAAGCTAGGTTGACCTTCGTTAATAGATTGTTTAATTCGAAGTATTTTCACGTTATTTTCAAATTGAGAAATTCCTAATGGAAAAGTCAAACCACAAAAGATGCTTGGTTGATATCGAATCCGCTTATTATTCAAAATACTGTTAAACCCTTGGGCTTTGCGAATTCCGAAATCCCCAATCAGGATCAGATGTCACCTTCCAATCAAATTGAATCGGATGCAAATTGGCTGACAAATTGACATCTCACAAAACTGGAACCTGAAACTCCTAGCCATTATGCAACAAATACGACGTCAAGATGAGCAGAAGAAGTCACCATTTGTATAAAATAATGCAGCATGAGTCACCTCTGACCTTTTGTGAATACATTTTATTATGTTCCATTCAAGTAACACTCAGAATTTCAATTAAATGACACTGTGAGAACTGGAATCCAGTACCAATACCAATTGTTACCTAAAATTCTAATTCTACAGTAATAAATATCAATCGTTTTCTGTGCCTTACTAGCCACATTTACATTTTTATTTAAGGGAACTACGAAATATGTAGCAGCATTCATAAACAAAGTAATTTGAAATGTAAATAAATGTACCAGACAAATCCTATCCTTATCTTTTCAAAACTACTAGAATAAAAATGAAAGAGAACTTAAATAGCATATTCAGTTTACCATGGAACTTATCACTACTAGAACTCACTTGTCGGTTCTGCGGAGCACCGAGTTGACGTTGCTGTACTTAGTAGACGTTGCAGTAGAATGAATTATCCCTGTTGAATGCGTTGCGTTGGTAGAGAATCAGGATGTTACTTTTCGGCCGGAGCCGGAGGTTGTTGGTACTCGGTTGTTCTTGTTTGAATTCTGCCAATTCCAGGCATGGCTCTAGTTTGCGGAGCCCGTCCGGTGGCCGTAGCTGTAGCCTGAGCAACTTGCATTGTTGGAGAGAAACTGGTTCCAGCAGCTCGAGATCCAGATGCTTGATTCTGAGGTATAACTCCACGGCTCTGGAGTTGATTCAAGAGTATCTGGCTCTGAGCTTGAATATTTGCATCCCAAACTTGGCCTGCCCGAGGACCGACATACTGATTCGGATTTGAAGTTTGGACAAAATTCTGATATGCGGCCATTGCTCCTGCACCAGTTGCTGGCATTCGAGCTCGTCTGTTCACAATCTGCTGCTGGGCCTGATGAAGTGCTCGAACTTTAGCATCCTGCTGTGCCTTCTGAGTGAAGTGCTCGTTCCAATTGACCGTGTCACCAAAAGCTGCCTTCAGTCTCTTAACGGTTTCCTGAATTCGTATTTGACAGCCCTGTCGAAGAATTGGATCTGTCGCGGGGTCAGCATGTTGGTTGAAGAGCGCTTGAAGTAGCTGGTAGTCATTCTTACTCTGGAGACAGATTTGGTAGAGTTCTGGAAGTGTCTTGCTGGGATGAACCAGCTTGAGTTTGGGCATGGTACTGGTGATCCATGGGTCTTGGCCCGTGAGTCCGTTTGGAATAGGGTTCCGCTTCCCTTCATTGTTATACTCGTCCCAGGCAGCCTTCCGTTCTTCTTCGGTCAGCTCCTCTTCCTCCTTGTTCTCGAGCAAGGAGTCGTGTTCCAAATAAGAGAAGACCCAGTCTTTTTGTGAAATTAAGAGATCAGCTAAGAGACGATCCTTGGGTACAATTGGAGTTGGTGGTTCAGCCTTCTCGTCATAGTTGAATTTATACATGTCCCGAATCTCGTCAAACTGGAAATGTCGTTCAATCTGCTGCTCATCGACTACGCGACAGGAGAGGGAGAGCTTCACGACTTGTCGGTTGTAAATCTTTTCTTCCATTGTACCTCGGGCAAGGAGACGGTATACGTAGCAAGGTTTGTGCTGTCCAAATCGGTAAACGCGGAAAATACTCTGAAGATCATGAGAAGGATTCCAAGAGGCATCAAAGATCACAACTCGATTGGCCCCAGTCAAATTGATACCCAAACCTCCAGCTCGTGTCGAAATTAGGAATAACTTGGCCCTAGAAATAATAAAATAGCCATTACGATTACGAGTTACCTTTTATTGTGGTTATGGTGTGACTAGTTTGAGCTTAATTTGTATGTATTAGCAGTTTAACTTACTTTGAGGCGAGACGATGATTGAAGGTATCACAGTGCTTCTGTCGGTCATCAGTCTTTGTGCTTCCATCAATGCGGAAATATTCAATATTTGGTCTCCAACGTCCGATCGAATCGGAATTTGTTGGTGGGAAGGTAACTTCTCGACTTGCATTCTTCTTTCGTTCTCTTGCATCCCATTCTTCAAGAAACTCTTCAATGAGGTCCAAAGATGTAAGAAATTGGCTAAAGACAAGAATTTTGTCTCCAATTGCTTCACAGGTTTTAATAATTTCAAACAAGACGACGAGTTTCCCACTCAGCTCCATCCTCTCCATGTCCTTTCGACTCTCAAAGAAGGATGCGTACCAATTGGGGCCTAAGTCGTTTTCATTCGGAACTTCCACGATATCGTCGTCGTCGTCCTTCAAAGGGTTGGCTCGAGTCGACTTCCCACCTCTTTTGGGTTTAGGGGAGTCCGCCAGCGGATCAATTTCTTTGACGTCATCATCACTATCCGATGTTTGGACTACGGAGCTGTCTTCCTCGTCTTCAGTGCTATCTGCAATGAAGTCCTTCAACGACCCAGTTTCAGAATCCGTCTCAGCCTCCTTTTGTTGGTTCTTGAAGGTGAGTACGACGGGATGAGTCCAGATCTTGACCAGAGCTTGATAATCCGAAAAGAGCTTGTGGGCCACAAACTTCTCCACACCTTCGGGGTTGCCCGACAAGTTGTTTATGTAGTAGGCATAAAGTTTATGTTGCTTCTCGGACAAGTTGATTGTAATTGCGTATTCAAACTTGGGTGGAAGATATGGAGTCAGGACAGAGTAGTCCAAACGCTGAACGCAGCCATCCAACAGTTTGTGAAGAACGTGAGCCCGCTTCTTCATGACTTTGACGTCATATTCATCAGAATCTTTGTGTTGTCCATTAGCGATTGGGTTGACAAACCGATTCCGAAATTCCTTCAGAGTTCCCAGGAGATTGGGTTTCACGAAAGACATCATAGTGTGGTACTCGCCCAGATTGTTCTGAAGCGGAGTTCCAGTGAGTACAATACGACGACGAGTACTTAGTTTCATTACGGCTTTGGATTGTTGAGAACTCGGATTCTTCAGCAAGTGCCCTTCATCACAGATGACCAGATCTGGTCCGGGATCCAGAAGAGCTTCCCGAATGATATTTAAGTTCTTCTTTGACGGTTTACCCTTCTTCTTGACGTCACTATTGGCTAGCGCCCGGAAGGCGTCGTAGTGAATAATTCCAACCCCGCCCATCCGCTTCCAATCTTCCAGCGCGTGAATTCGTCCCTGAGGAGATTTGGCATCGTAGAGCTTGTGAACCTTCGGCTGAACGTCACATTCTTTACACCACATGCGGAACTCCTTATACCAATTGCCAACAGTGCTGAGAGGACAAATCACTAGAGCCGTTCGTACTTTTACGGCTTTATTGGCCATTATTGTGTGTAGAAAGGCGATCGCCTGAAAATACAAATAAATATGACATGTAAAAGACAAGTTCTCGAAATGCGGAGTAGTGTAGATTACAGACAAACAAATTGCAATTTACCTGCAGTGTTTTTCCAAGTCCCATACAATGCGCAAGAATGCATCCACCAGTGAGAGGATTCGAAACAGATTCGAAACATGTGTCCCACATGAACTGAACTCCTTTCACTTGATGTGGTTTCAATTTGCGCACGATAGCCGGGTCAACTGAAATCAAGGGTTCCTTTGTTTTCTTATCGAAGTCCAGAACAAGGGATTCCAGAGTATCAGTTATATCCACATTCACCACAAAAGCCTCATTAAACTGCAAGTAGAAGGTATAATAATATGAAATGTAAAATTTAGTTGTAAACTATTGGGAAACAAATACAAGAGTATCTTGTCAAACGCGTCAATTATACAAGTGTATATTGGGAAGCGAGTGGGGACGTTGAAGAGCGCCAGCATTTGAAGTTTAAAACAAGGATATCTTATTTAGCCTTAGTCCTTAGTCTATATTGGATACTTACCAATTTTTGTTTCTCAGCAACTCTGCGTTTACGTTCCTCTTCTTCCTTAGCGGCCTGACGAGTAGTTTTATCCAAGTTTTGATCCTTAATCATTTTACGAATATTTTTTCGGCCCTTTGCCGGTGATGTCTAGAAAAGGAATCACATCAGACATCCGAATAGATTAAATAGAAATTCATCAAACCATCGATCTCCGATCACGATCAGGCAATATACTTGAATGTTATGCTGTTGTTCGAATAAGTACATACGTTTGTAACCTCTTCAATGTCACTATCAACCTCTCTGACAGTGACCACATCGCTATCCGAACCAGATGTAGGTTCTGCTTTGATTCTGCGACGACGCTTGGTTTTACTCGACTTCCTATTTATTAGAGTGTAACAAAGATAATAAACAGTATACTTACTCCAATAAAAGAGAAGCTAAGCCTGATATAAAAACTTAAAAAGCATCGGCTCACTTCTTAGAATCTTCGGAAGAAGATCGAATACGCTTTCCTTTCTTTCTCCGCGAGCTGCGCTGATCACAGCTTGTACTAGACTCATCCAAAGACTCGGACTCAGGCAATGCCTTCTTACCAGATTCATCCTCGGAATCACTGCCAAGCCGATTTCGTCTAAAGACGTCAACACGTGGTTTAGTCAGATTAACTATTAACTACATGAAGAATTCAGTTCCACAATCCGACTTACAAAACTTTTTTCTTATTAGACGGCATAAAGTCGCTGTCATCACTATTGTCGCTCTTGACTTTCCCGTTGCCAGGCGTTAGAGTTGAGCTGTCGCCAGAATCATCTGAGCTCTCACTAGAAATAGAGAAATGAAGTGAATGAAGAATGTACCAAATGTTCTGCTGGTGAAATAGTTCTAAAAGCTTTTGGATTTGATGAACACCAGCAAACGGGAAAGTAGTATAGACATACAATACTTTGCTTACACTTTTAGCTTTTGACTTGCAGCTTTCTTGACAGGACTCACTCGTTTTCTCCGAGAAATTCTGACTGCAAAGTCACTGTCATCATCCGTTGTCACCTTTTTCCTAGAAAGAATAACCAGTAAGTAAAATTTAGAATGCTTGGTTTAGTATACTTTAAGAACATTAAGTATTTAGCTTACTCGGCAAGTTTCTTTTTCTGAGTCGTTGCCAGACAAGAGTCATCGCTACTTTCATCGTCATCCTTCGCTCCCTTCTTCCTCTTTTTTGTTTTCTCAGCAATTATATTTTGCAAATAGATGGGTTTTGGTTTCTTGCTTTCGGTGTCGGAATCACTACTGTCATTCCTAGACTTCATATCTTTTTTCGATTTTCTTAGTTTCTTGTTTTCCTCTCCTTTGGCCTTGGACTTTTTCTTCAACTTGTTTCCGTCAACTTCTTCATCCTCAGAGGATGAGAACCCAATCAGCCGAGGTGTGAAATTTTTACCGGCCTTGGAGCTCTGAGTATAACATAGACCTTGATTAGGCTTTTCAAATAAAGTTGTTTAAAAATTTGAAATTCTAAAGAACAACTATTTTGTAAAGGATTATAAATTGTGGACAATTTATCAGGCCTACCGCTTTTGAAGACTCAGCAGCAACTTTCGCTTCTTTGCTCTTGTTTCCTTTGGCATTATCTGATGCAAGCAAGACTCGTCGAGCCCTGTCTTCATCGGAGTCACCGGAAGACGTTCCAGGCATGAGAAGCTCGTTCTCGCTATCAGATTCGTTATCGCCTTCCTTGTCCACAGACACACTATTCAGCAAAGTTCCAACGTGTGCTCTGAACGACTGACGTGTATCCTCACCATCACTGTCAGAACCTAGGATAGGAATACAGGAATAGACAAGGTTCGGTACTGATGTCGTGTGTGCATATTTGAATAGAATGCATGCGCTCGTTCGGCTAGAAAATAATTGTTAATCGAATGTTCAAGAGTGAATAGTGTTATTTGCATAGCATATTGGGATTAGGATTACCCAAGGGATGACCAATAAAAAGTATTTGCAAAAGGTTTCACATTTTTTTAAAAGTTCTCAATAGCTTTCTATATTATAGTTTTCCTTCTATGTATGTATGTATAAACATAAACGTAGTGCGTAATACACTTATCCTTGTGTTAGATATATAAAATATAATGTATATTGCGCTTGCCTGTGTACTTGATTTGAATGTGAAACATATACTATTTTTAGTTAACAAAAAATTTACTCCTAAACTTTTCTGTTTACTTTTTTCCCACGAGCCAATCGAGAGTATTTTTTAGCATATTGTATGAATGAATTCCATTCAAATCTGAAAGTATTCTTTTTGACAGGCCACAAACCCAATTAGGTCCCACCTTAGTGTGTGGCCAACCAAAACAGAGGAAAAACCAACTGTACGTTACCAGACGAAGCACGATTTGCAACATTTAAATACATCATAAGGCGACGATAACTTTATTCAATACTCCAAAGTTAATATTGGGACGAAATGCCGAAGGTGTTATCGTTACATCCATAAATCCTTGTGAGTAAATATAACTATGTACCTGAGAAGAGTACATTCTCTGTCTCTTGATCCTTCACTTCAGATTCCATTCGTTTTGAACCGGCTATTATCTGGCCTCCCCTTACGCGGCTCTTTGGTCCGACAATGGGGTTGAACTTTTTCAGACTGTGAAATACAATAGAAAGAAAGATTGAGTTCATACATATTTATTCTCCACACTTCACAATTGATCTTCAGTTTAGCGTTTACCTAGTAGGGTTTCGGGATTTAACTTTAGCTGCTGCAGTCCTCAGCTCAGCTTTTGTGAGTTGAATAGTTCCTCCACCTTGTTCTATACGTAACAAAACTGATTTGGATAATGTTTCGATATTAACTCTCACACTCATGGTCAGCTTTTGACAGTTCTTCAGGTCTTCCAGAGATCTTTCATATTCCTCTTCTGTTGCATCTGCTGAGGCCGTTCCCTTCTTCAGTGCTTCTAGTTTACGTGCCATTCGCCGGGATAGATTCTTCAGGTCCAGCTCGTCATCGGAGTCGCTACTTCCAATATCGTCCTGCTCTTGCTTGTTTGGACTTTTGGTTTTTGTTGACGATTTGCCAACAGTTGAAGGTGTTGAAGACTTTGTAGGACTTGGTTTATTAACCACGTCCTTTATATTGTCGTCGTCCAAATCCGAAGAAGTCAAACTGCTATCCGAGCTGGAATCACCGAGTATTTTTCTTCTGGCCTCAAGTTCTTTTTCATTCTTGTTTGCTAAACCGACTTCTCGTCCCGAGGACTTGGGAGATGATCTTGGCTTATTTTTATTTTCTGATGAGAGCACTTCCTCTTTCAATGTCACGTCCAACATATCTTCCTCGTCGTCAGAATTAGGTACGAATTCAACTGTTATCCCAAGCGATCCTCTTTCCTGGGAGCCGGTATCGGAATCCGGAACAAAAGAAACGGGTGAAGAAATTCCCAGGCTTTTGCGAATACCTCCTCGACGAGGAGACTGAACCTATTTAATTTAATTTTAAATAAGGTATGTAAAAATTCGGATGCATCTCATTTATCCACAACTGAATTTAAAAGCTGGAGCCAGTTCTACGTTTTAAAGAGTTCCTATGATTTATTAGACTATCAAGCACAATTTAACACTGATGCACATGCTCATGATACCAAATACTCAGACAGAGTGTACTAGGACTAATGTTGAATGTAGAGGTCATGTTGTTTTAATGAATGTTGCAATTTAAAACTTACTTTATGAGGAGTTTTTTCCGGATTGCTATTGCTAGCCAACGTCAGACTCATGCTTCTCTCTGAACTCTGGGAACTCATCAAATCCGAGGAACTGCAGGCTAGCGTGGAGCATGTGTGTGCGGATGCATCATCTGGGAGGTCAGTTAAATTGGAAAGTATCGTAGCTTGAGATGAAGGTCCCTCTGGGGTCAGTGGAACCGGAACAACCTTGGAAACACTACGAATAGGAGATATCAAACTCGGAATCCTTGGCAAAATCGGAAGGAGTGAAGTCATTGACTTGTTTCCAGATACTTGAACAGACTGGTCAGCTCGACGACGAACAGGCCCGCTTGTGAGACGGATATCATCCCTCAAAGGAGCACAAATGTTTTCCAGATCCACGAGTCTATTTTTACACTGGATAGAAGTAGCAAGTATTAGTGGCATGCACTTTTATTAATCAACTTAGGACGACAAGAGCGAGCTTTTGCTTCGTAGAAATATATATTCTATGGAATATGTATATATCTATCTTTATGTTTTTTTTTGTTTACTTACTTCTTCTACAGTGTCTGTCAGGCTTCTAAACTGACGCGCTGAAGTTGCAAGCGTTTCAGCTTGACTCTTCAGTCTCTCATCAATGGACTTCAATAATTGAAAAACGGAACTACTATTCCCGTCAATGCTTTGAGCCGCATCATCCTACGAAACAATAAATAGTAATTTAAGTATGCACTATTTATCCAGTTATTCATTTTTACATGCATACATACGAAAAATGCTTATGAGTTGTAAATGTGCATGCCAAATGTTCGAGATTATTTGATCTTAAATTTTTTTTAGATTTTTTACTAGCGAGCACGCACCTCATACTTCCTGGATCTTAGAGGAGGGTTCTCTTTAACCGATTTTTTAGCATCAGTTCGCACTGTGCTCGTGCTCCAACCTAAACTATTCTTAATCCATATTCCATTAGGTATTCGAGGGCCGTGTGCGGTCTTTTGACCGATTGAGTTTGACCGAGGACATTTTTTCCCGATAGCTCTTTGACCGACAAGCGTTTCTTGACCTACAACCCAGTAAATTAGCAGCTGATGATTCGCCTTTTTGACATACATTGATTCCAAAAAACAAATTGTAAATACCCAAATCCAAAAAGTTCAAAACACCCTCATCGTGACTTCTGTGTACATCATTGGAGGTCCTTCGTCCTCTGCAATCTGTGTTGTATCTATTTGCGTAGCGATTTGTGATGTTGACGCCGTGACATTTTGTGTAGCTACGTTCTTCGCTTCTGTGTACAACTGGTATTTTCTTTGACGCCCTTCGTCGGAAATATGATTCTTGTGCGGGTGCTGATTGGCCGAAATTATGTCTTCACCGTCAATTAATTTCCTTGTCACTCGTACCTTGCACCCTTTACGCTTGTGGATACAATGGTAGTTTCTCACGTCAGGCAAACTTGTTCTTTCATGGTAAAATAGGCCTCCTGCCTCCTTCATGCGCTAAAATTTCCTTATTTGTTATTGCGTTGACTAATCACACACGGGCGTCCATTCTGAGACTGAAGTGATTGTTCGAGTGAACTGCATTGAACTTTGTAAGCTTGGCTTTTATTTTACCTTTTTTGTTCCAGAGTATCCTGCTTAGAAATACTTGACTTAGCTTAGCATATAACAATTTACCGATATCACTTACATTATTGATAACCAATCAAATGAGAAATAGATATGTAAATATCGCAGCGATAAACCTAAGGTGTAATGCAAGGGGCAAGGCAAAGAAAAGGGAGACAATGAAATTGACCCTTCTTGAATTGTGTTGTCTTTATTGTGATTTTTGGTTCGGAATCAGTCAGATCAGAACGACGTCGGTCATCGGTCAAGAAACCATGATCGATCAAAGATCAAAGAGCTATCGGGCAAAAGACCCTCACCCTCGGTCAATCAGGGTGTCGGGTGGATTGTAGTACAAGGTGCGCAGAGAAAATTTCTAAGTCTTTTTTCCACATGTGACTTTAGTTTAGGTGAAGTTAGGTTATGTGTTCCGAAATGCCCGTTTTCACTTGCGCACCTTTTGCTACAATTCATCCAGGGTGTCGGTCTAACGCAATCGGTCAATAAACCGGGGGCCTCGAGGGCTGACATCTAACATTTAACCTTTGTCGCAGGCTTACAGCTTATGGAGTTATGGATATAACATTTAAGCATCATTTTCATCTGCCGTCTACCAAAGCACATAGCAGTCTTTGCCCAGACACATACATTGTACATGCGACATGCGACATGACACATGATAGTTACCGATTATTGTGCAATTGCGCACTATAACACCACACCACATTGCACATAGATGTTTAACAAAATTAATTTCACAGATTGAAATATTACCTGTTCCTCTTGTGATGAGGTCCCACTGTTACCATTCGTCATACTGGATTGGTCCATGTCTGCACACTCGCTGTGCGTTGTGGATGAACTCCGCCGCCTTCGCCGTTCTTGTGTTGCTTTGTATGTAGGATGTTAGACAGCGAGTCGTGCGACAGAGAATGGACTGATGTCTCGCATGGGGAATTCCAGCTTTGAGGACTAAGTTAATAAAGGTGAACCGGTGTGGTGAACCGGTGTGGTGAGTGGTGAGCCGTTTTCCAAACGAGACGAATACTGAAGGTCAAGTGTCAAGTAGTAGTGTCAGAACAACAGCAACGCAACGAGAAGTCTTTTTGCCTCTTCTCTTGTTTCCAGGAAGAAGCAGAGATGAAGAATGAGGCTAGCCGATGAAGGTGTTATGCTATGCTAGACTATGCTGCCTTCCTACAAGTTCAGACAGGCAATGAAGACCAGTACTTTTCCCACCAAGAAGGGCACGTGCCAGATGTTTATAGTATCGTGGTACTTTTACTGCAACGTAATTATTGTGGCAAGTACTTCTTTTACATTATTGGGTTCCTTCCCACCCCTTTCGGTCACACCTCACACCCCCACCGTACCAAAAA
>JAQFYU010000545.1:0-20972 GCA_034694905.1 Ceratophysella granulata | reverse complement strand
CAGGCAGTGTTTATTTACGTCAATTTCGTTAATTTTGGTCACGTGGGTGGCCTCTCATTTATAAAACACCCTGTACAATGACGGAATCTGACGGAATGCTATGTATATTCTATGTTCTATCGATGTTCGATGTATCTGTGAGTCAACAACTTTGGTTAAGACACGGTTACCATTGGCAGTGACCAAAGTCTTGGAAGAATAATCCAACACAACAATTTAATTTATCCTAAGTTCTGAATTTGAAATTTTTAAATGTTGATGAAGCTCACCTCCGTTATAAATTATGCAATGCGAAATTGACTCGACTGTCGTAGCAACGAAGTATGCTAAGGGTGTTTGAAATATTTTCAACTTGCTATTCATGCGCTTCAAAAATAGTGTGTATGTGAATAGTACAATGTACCGTACTGTACTGTACCCTGGACCGATACCCATTGTAACCTGACTAATCATGCAAATACAAAATTTAGTTGTGCAGCTTCTCAACCCGGGACATTTCCCTGCTTGGTTCAAGCAAGCCCGTTCCATAATGTGTTCTTCCTTCTTTGCAGGTGGAGGTGGACTATGCGGAAAGCCAGGGATTGGACATTGGACATCCCGTCCAATGATTTGGTCAATTGACCAAAATGATTTTCAGAACGATTGTGCGCCAGGCGTCAAGTCACCAGCAATAAATGAAATGAATATATAAAAGCAAATGTGTAATTTAATTTTAAGCAAAGAATTCAAAATTTCTTAAGTACTACCATATGTCCTGTTAATTTATTCACTCCATGCTTTAAATGGAAAAATGAGCAAAACAAACCAAATAATCCAACTACTAATTCACTCATTTGGCCTCTGGTCATATCAATAAACTTCAAGATGAAATTTTTTTTGTGCAATGCACTGCGAAAGTTCATAATTAGCAGTTTACCGGCAATCAACTATAGCTAAGGATCTGGACGAAAGAATAATTAATTTTTTGAAATAGTAAATTTTGAACTTTCAAGTACTATTGCATTATGCTAGAAATTTCGTTTTGTTTCATCAAAACCACCCGCAAAAATTCATCATATCATAATTAAGTAAATTGAACTTAAATTAAATACACGTTTTGACCCTATTCGGAATATGCTTATCACGGTCATAGGAGTATAAATATCTCCATAACATTGATAATAAATACCACAAGTAATCGTAGAACAAGTTTTGTAAAATGGATGTGTAGAGTACACTTTTCAGGAAGTTATTGTAGAATTTTTTAATTTTAATTATTTTGTCCGGAAAAGGTAACCATGCATGCATTCATGCAAGGCGGCTTCATCGTCATAGCTCAGTTTATGTTGGCTTAGAAACTAGGACTTTTGATAAAGATTCAAAATGGATAAATAATCTGAAGTTTCTAAATGCAAAAGTAGTTAAAATACTAGTTAGTTTGATAAGTTTCCGTTCCGGTTACTATGGCACCAGTGCGCTGCTCAACCCGTGAACCATGATGCGATTGTTTGTAAATACAAAATTCGATTCGTAGATTTCGTCGAATATGCAGGACTTGAAGCTGATATTCCGGAAAATCTTTTGAGTTTGTGAATCTTCCGAAGTTCGGAAAAAGTTAAAACTCATCGTTGGGAATTCAACTGTGATTTGCGTTAGCGATTTACGAGTTAGATTTTGTCTGCGAAGGATAAGTTGGCGATAATCACTCTTCTTGTCTTTATCAAGACGAAAGTTTGAATAGCTGGTAAGTTGACATCTAATGCATAGCATTACATTGGAAATTTATCAGATGTGCCGGCTTAGCTGGCCATTTCCAAGACATAGGACACGTTATGCTTGATCTAGTGTTCTCGAAGCAAATTGTTGATTTGAAATGTATTTGCAGCTATTGAAATGGACGAATGTCGAGGGTTTAGTGCTGGGCTGGCAGATGAGGTGTCAGCTAAGCGGAAAATGACGAATAATTGTGAAAATGGTGAGATATTGAGCCTATTGCTAATGTGTATGAAATATAGCATTATTTCGGAAAATCGATTGCTAAGCTCTAATTGCCAATTTTAATTCACAGATCTGGACTCCAACTTATTGGAAACTGGATTTGGTAAGCAATTGGGCGGGAACGCGAGTGTTCCAAATCTGATGCTGTCAATTAACGACGGTCACGGTTTAGCTTCTCAGAAGAAGCTCACTTTGGATTATGATCCGAAGATTACTGGAAAGACAGCTCAAAAACGGAAATCGAGTCCGAGCGTGAGCCAAGAATCAACTCTTCAAATTAAAGGTTTGAAACAAAAACTTGGAAAGTCGAAGAATCGACGGAAGAAAGTCTGGACACTTTCTTCTTCTGAATCTGAGTCTGAGGAGGAAATGGCAGCTAAACGTCAAAAGACGAAGGAAAGTGAAATTGGTAAGTTTGAATTGAATTCCGACTTATTAAGAAATTGATGACTTATGCCTGATTCCAATTTTGTACACAGATCTGAAATCCAACTCATTGGAATTCGGATTTGGAAAACAATTGGACCGAAACTCGGGCGTTCCAAAGAGTTTGCAGTCTATATTTGCGGACGGTTTAGTTTCCCAAGGGAAACGCACTTCGGATATTGAGCCGAAGATTACTGCAAAGCAGTTGGCTAAGAAACGGAGCTTAAGTTCCAGTTCCAGTGACAGCCAGGAATCCACTTTACAAACTGAACGTTTGAAACAAAAAGTTAGAAAATGTAAGAATCGACGTCGGAGTTCATGGGTGAGCTCTTCTTCTGAATCGGAAGAAGAAATGCCCGCAAAGCGTAAAAAGTTGAGCGATAGTGAAAGTGGTGAGACATTCAGATTAGTACAATTATGTCTTTGCAAGATTGATGGTTAATTCTTGATTACAAATTACATTGGCAGATTGGGAACCCAGCTTGGAAGAAACTGGGCGTGGAAAGCAATTTACCGGAAAGCCGAGTCGCCCAAGTATGACGCCGTCCTTTGGAGTCAGTCTTCTTACCCGACCGAAACTCGTTTCTGATTTTGATCTCATGCTAGCGGCTCGGAAGGCTCGAAAGCTGACGGCTCCAAAACGAAAGGCTAAGGATGAGGAAAAACTCATCAACTTCAATGAAGGTCAAATCCGTAGCTTGCTTCTGGAGATGAAGGCAGCTGCTACGGTGAGTTGATTCATTCTTTCTGATTTTTCGTTGGGAATCGATTGACCTTTTTTCTAATTTTGCGAATTCATTAAACAGGCGGATCGGGAATTGTATTTGATGGGATTACCGGCAACAAAGAAAATGACGCTCTTCCCAAGAGCCATGTCTCAGCTGGCTAAACTGGATTTGCGTGAAGCTTTCATGGAAAATGATCTTGTGGGAGTTTTGGCGGAGTGGCTTACTCCAATGGGGGATGGAAGTCTCCCTGCCTTGAAGATTCGGGATAGCTTCATCAAGCTCATCTCGGAGGTATTTAATTTATTGAAACACGCTGTTATATTTAAGGTGCACCCTTGAAACTTCGATCAAAATTTGAATTTAGTTTTCATTTTTAATTGTAAATCCTTGCATTTTCATGTAGCTCCCGGGTCTGGATCTGCACCAGCTCAAGACGTCTGGCCTGGGGAAAGTCTTTGTGGAATTAGTGAAGAGTCCCAAAGAAACAAAGGCTAACAAAATGCTGGCTATTAAATTGATTAAGGAATGGTCGTTGCCGTTCTTCCCGGTCAGTGCCAGCGTGGCAGAAGCACCTAGAAAGGACAAACCGCGACATGATCCGAATCGGACTTCGAACCCAATTCGAATGGAACAAGGTGAAGAGCCGGTAATGGTGGTTCCAAAACGACGAGATTTCATCGAGGAACTTAACAATCCTACTCCAACGCTGGAAAATGCTAAGGAGTAAGCGATCAAGCTTAGTCAAAATCGTAATTCAAAAAATTTCCAATATTTTTTAATGACCATCTGTTTCTTTGAAGTCCAATTCGACCCGAAGGTGAACCGAAGCCGTTTCCACGTGCTGTGCGACCGTCCTTACCGGTCAAGAATTTTATTAATCGACCAAAATGGACTTCTAATGCGAATATCAATAAAGTAAGCCTTCCCTGTACATTAGATTCCATCAAAATCTATACATCTAGATGTAAAAAAATATAAATTAACCTATTTCTCAACCTTTCTATTAGCCTCCTCGGAAAACTGATTCCCGACTGGACAGAGTCTTCCGGAATTTTAAGCGAATGAAGGATATGGCCAAGGCGAAGCAAGCAGTCAAGGTTTCAATTAATGGACGAAACTAGATGATGTAAATGATGTTGGAACCAATCATTTGAAAATGCTAATAATTTATGACACGTGATCTCTAAGTGGGAATTTGATGAAATGTATGTGATTACCACTGTGATATTGTTTTAATAAATAAGACTTAAATAGGTATATATGAGATTCATACTTTGCTTCTCGCCTATCGCATCGCACTCTTGCCACGGTTATTTTATACTCTGATACGTCTTTTGTAATTGCGAATATTATTAAATGGACAATATTCGCAATGTGATACTATTTCAATAAATAAGATTTCCGTGATATTGATGCTTCGATAATTTCGAATCGAGATCGACCACCATTTAAACGGCCTGCCAAATTTTATGATTCTGGTAAATATAAATGTAATGTAGCCACACACAGTACATGGCTAGTAAGTAGTAATAGTTAGTAATCTGATTTTATTAGTTTGACGGTTGACTAAGTATTCTTTGGTCAAAAAAGTTTCACATGCATTCGATAAGCAGTTAAGTTTTTGTAGACACCGCAGCAGTTGCTTAGCTAAGCTTTTACGCTAGCGTAGTAAAACAACATTGAGTTCACTTTAAATTTTCTCGACATAATTTGCTGGAAAGAGTCCTTCCTTTCCACGTAGCCGACCACGCCACCATCCTCCATCATGTTCTTTCAGAATGTCAATCACGTCGCCTTCTCTGATCGAAACTTCATCCACGTCCCGAGCTTCGTAGTCATAAAGTGCCTTGCACTGAGGATACACAGGCACAGGTTTGGCCATAGGTTTTGGTCTTCCTTCTCCTGGCATTGGTTTCTGATTCACAATACTGGTTCGTTTAGTTCCAGCAACACCTGCATTCGGAGTTTTTAGAACTTCGGCCATCTTGGAAATACCAGCACCGGCTGATACATTGGTTTTCCAAGAAGGTGCAGCGCTTTGACCTGCTGACGGGTTTTGTGGCCTTGGAGCAGTGCTTGTGTTTCTCAATTGGAAGCTGGGATTAGCAGCGAGAGACGGTAGTCGGAAGCCACCGAGTGGCATTGTGGGTTGATTTGGTGGAGCTGGTTCATTAGGCGGAGGTGGCGGTCGCGTAGGTCTGGGCTGGATTTGACCAGGAAAGTTTTGATTAGGCACGGTACCAGTCGTCCGCACAGACGGCGTATTTGTGAGTGTTGGTGGACGAGTTGGAGCCTGGGTTGTGGGACGAGGTGGGACGATGAATTTCTGCATCCCGTGGGGCGCTTCTGAGGGATTTTGTGACTGTGGACCGCCTGTGTTTCGGGGTATATGCTGTTGTTGCTGGGATTGGTAGTTTGGAACTGGATTGTTCTGCTGTAATGGTGGTGGACGAGGGTTATTGAAGTCTGGTCTTCTGGTTGGCTTGCTGGGAGCTGATGTGTTAAAGCCTGACCTCGAGGAGGATAGGTTCATGGATCCAGGCCCTAAAAGATTACGAGTATTTAGATTAATACACTTTGAAATAGGTATGTTTTTTATGAGAAGTTTACAATTACGATAGCTGTACACGGTGACCTGACCAGTAACGAGAGCGTTCTTATGCGAAAACATTTTTTCAATACGGGTTATCCACACATTTCTTAACTTATGAGTACACCGATTCGGTTCAACCAATGAATTACCTTTATTCTGCACATTTTTACGATTTTTCTTAATTTGTTTGTGTATTTTGCTGCTTTTCTCCTTTCGATGCATATTTTGAAGTTTTTAACATATTTTTCACATTTTGAAAACATTTTTCTATAATATATCACATTGTTTGTTCAAACATTTGGGAAGGTTTTTAAAAGTAGTTCATGGCAACCTCGTTCTGTAATTGATACAAATGATCTCGGCTTAATCTCAACTTGATATTTTGTAAACTTTTTAAGCGTATTTAAAACTCGGCTGGCTGACGTAGGCTAAAGCGTAGATTTGATTTTAGAAGAGAAGCAAATTTTTGAATAAATACGATGCTTTCCTGAATAATTTATTACCTATACTGGCATTCTTGGTGAATACATATTGTAATTTCTAGCGACATTTCTTTACTGGTCAGTTCAATATATAGAAAAGCGTCCAACTCGTTCTGTTTCACCTGCACTTCACACTACTTATATTAAAGAGACTCACTTGTACTGCGATCCAAGCCATCCGCAATTTCGACATTCAAAACTTTTCCACTGGGCTTTAGAACTTGCAATCCTGAAGATCCATTTCCAAATTTTAACGTACGAGTTCCACCTCCACCCCAGCCTTCTTTCTTTATACAAAACTCCAACCTGGCAGAGGCATGGAAATGTTTAGTTTATTTCACTTCAGTCATGAAACCGATTTTTAATACGCACTTCATGAAAAAATTGATCTTCCTTACGTGTCCGAGAAATGAACCGGGAGGTCTTGTCCTGTGATGGCTTTGTACTTTTTGTGAAGCGTTGTGACCAATTCCGTTTTGAATACTGACTCAATCACCGTGTCGTAAGTGTTTCTCACGTGAATTATAACAAAGTCATCCTGAATTCAATTCAATCAAATCAAGTACATTTTTACAAATCCAATTAGGCTGAGGAGTAAATAGACTGAATTCTTACCTGTCGTGTACTCAAAGAAACTCTGAAGATGTCCTTATAAGGAATGTCGCGTTTGATCACAGGTACGAGAAGACCCTTCTGCGGTCCTTGCTTCAATTTCTCACGACCAATTAGGAGCACTCGAGTTGTTGTGGCAAATATGTCTCGTTTAGTAGTCTATAAAATCAGATTAGTGTTGGAATAAACATCGGAAGTTCATCTATGCAAATGTAATGTGCACATGCGCAGATTACCTTAAATCGACGATCGTATTTCGGCACAGATTCACAGAATTCAACTTTTTCACGGCGTCCGACCAAAGAGAGCAAATCCGGTCTATGGTCAAGCCCAATGTAATCTCCATTGAATGCCCGGTTGATCGAGAAACGGCGTCTTTGTTTCTTTCCAAATACGATTGCTGTAATTGGTCATAATAATTAACATGAGTCGAAATTACAATGCACATTGTAATTTTAGCATTGCCCTCTGTGTATCGAAAATATCTCTTGCAATTCTTACATGCAGCCTCTTCCCGTTGCTTCTGTCTCTGTCGCTTGGCAAAGTATTTACGAAAGGCTCTTTGAAGCACTCGAGCATAACCATCGAAACGTCGTTCCCTGAGTTCTTCCATTTGAAACAACTGTTATAAAGGCATGGTATTAATTTTAGCGTACATTCAAAGCAAAAAATTGAAGTGCATAAAAATTGTGTGCATTTACCGATTCAGGAGCCTTGATAAATACTTTTGACTTTCCCAGCTGATACTGATCTCCGTCCATGTGTGCTGCATGCATGATTCGCTGAATCCCTTCCCTTGGATCCCCTCTCCATGAAGGCCAAGTGTCTTGCGACAAAATTGCGTATCTAAATCCAATACCACAAAACCACAACGTCTTGACTAATCATCCTCAAGTTCGTAAACGACTAATCTAACACGTATTATGGTAGTATTCCTTGTGTTAAAAATTTAGCAAGATAAAGACAATGCTCAATGCTCCAAAGAATAAAAAATCAGCGAATTTTATCTTTATTTTTAACAATTTTAAAATCATGATTTTGAGCAGTAAAATGATTTCGGTTTTGATGAAATTGTTTGACTTTTTATCTTAGTTTTGACGAATTTCAAAAGCTTGCTTTTGATTCTGAAAATCGTGATATATTTATAAAATAGATTATTTAAGATCGTACATGTTCATGAAAATCGAAATTTAAACCACAATTTCAATTTATTTTGATTTTGTGAATTTAATCTTGGCAAAAAGTATAAGTTTAATCTTAATTCCATAAATAATTTTTAGATTTTCGGATTAGCTGATTTTGTCCAATGTTTTTTAAAAATCATAATCTCGCGATTTTCCAAATCATCCTTTCACGATATTAAAATAAATACTGAATCACAAAGCCATACCTTTGAAGGAACTTTTGAAATGGTCGTCGATATGCAAACCCAGCTCTCCGTACACGAATGTTCTCTTTGAGTCCTAAATATTCGACCTGATGCTTCACTCGACTCTCTTCCCAGTCCCGCGGCTTTTTGGTTTCATTCGGTTTTATACATCGAATATAATGCGGAGTGCATTTCATCAGTTCAACCACGAGTTCGTTGGCTTGTTTGCTAATTTTATTGCCTGCAGTTGTAGGTCGTGTATTCTGTTTGTCGGTGTCATCCGGGAATAGGTTTTGTATGAATCCACTGGAAAAACATTTGTTTAATCATTGCATGACATAACTCGATCAATAATTCATCACATCATGGCAAATGTGTTTGAAATCGATTCCCTTCAGGTCAATCTCTTACTTGGAACTTCCTTGCATGAGTTTAATTAGATCTGGAAATAGAACATCTCGATTCCGATCACAGAATCCTTCCACATTGTACTGGACCATTCCGGCATAGTGGTGAATTACGAAGCCTTCCACGGATCCTTGGTAGTGCTGATTCTGACTCACAACTGTTCCCAATTTCTGAGAATTCCACAAAAAGTATAGTCAAAATCCAAACTGCATCTTTATTTTCCACACATTGTGAAACCGCAAATCTAGATTCTGTTTTTTACCTTTTGGAAGTCCGAGTCCGCCGTAGTGGTGACAGTATGCATGGTGGCACAAACATCGTTCAGAATTGCAAAAACGCCAGGAGGCCGTTTTCCTTCAATTAACTCACAGACAATTTGATTGTTGAAGTAGTCGATGGGTACCCACTTGATCCCTTCCTGGACATACTCTTCCTGTTATCAGAACAAAGCAAACACAGCGCATTAGTGTAGTGTACAGAGCAATTTCCCTGTTCAATCATCCCGAACATAAATATGTAGTGGCCTATGCACACATTATTCCAAGTCAAATGCCACTAAAATCAGCAAGTATAACTTTGGTTTAAATTGATATCCTTAAATGAGCATGAAATTCCTTCTTCTTAATTTTACAAAATGATTCTATTTAATTTCTTGTTAGGGAACGGATTCTTATGCAAAAATGTCTTCTTTCCTGTGTTCACAGAAGATTTTTTAACTTAGTACCTATCGTTACGATTCATAAAACTGCATATTCTTTGCATATTTTGACTTTTTTCAAACTTTATCGCATATTTTCAAGTTTTTTCAAACATATTTTTCACTTTTACAGCAGGTTTTGATTTTAAGAGTATTCCATTCAAACAAATTCACGGGTTTGTAGTTCGGGGCAATCTTGCTTTGAAATTTAAGAAACTGAAAACAAATTGATTTAAATTGGGTGTTTTTCAACATTTATTGCGTTTTTTACAATTTGGCTAACAAGATTTTTACCATGCATTTTTTTGCGAAATTTCAATGCGTATTTAGTGCAGAAAAACTGCCTTTTGCTGCATATTTCATCTCACATTTGGATTTTATTTTTGCATATTTCGGTATAAGTATTTCCACCGATTTTCAGCGCATATGAACCTTGTCCCTTGCATTTTGATCTGCTACAAGTAAATACCAACATGGAGACTATGTATATTTAATATGTAGGAAATGCATGTCAAGCCCTAATCAGCCCAATCTGAAACCTCTTATCCTCATCCTGATCTGATGCTGATTCACTGTGAGACATGTGAAATGAAAACAGGAATCAGGACAGTTGTTGTGGCGTGGCTTGCTTGATTTCATGATTCATGATCTCAACACATGCAAAAAAAGATCAGCAAATGCAAAATACGAATCCCCAGAAACTGTAACAATTATTTTCTTAGGTACTCCCGTCTCAACTGAAGAAGTTACTTATTCCTATTGTCAATACATTCACAATGTTTTAAGACTTTGCTTCCGCTCACAAACTCTCCCTTTCTATATACTAACACAGAAAGAACGTGTTACGGCTGATGGAGAGTGTGTGTAAAACGAATGGAAGTGAGGCAGTTAAATGGCTTCTATCCTGTGACTTGCTCAGGTATTATTAGGTGAAGTGGACTCGAGATCTAATTACTACCTTTCCAACGAAATAAATCACAAAATTGTTATAAATCACACTTAAATTACATGTGCAGTTCCAAAGCGTGATGCGATGACTGAGACCATTAAGGAAAGGCTCCATATGCAAAAATATTGTTTTTAAGACATGGCTTTCTTACTTAACGTTATATCGTTCACAATGGCCTGATTCGAATAACCAAACTCTTTTCAGTATTTTTTTTTTTGCATTTTGAGAATCGGGGCATATCAGTATTTGACGTTTTTCCCGAACTTCTTTGAGTTTATGGAGTTTTCGAACAGATCTTTGCAATTTATTGCAAATTTCGACACTTTTGGAAGGTAGTTTTGAATTGTGTAGGTTATAGCTAGTATCCAATATGCACTACTTTTGTAGCATCGATATCTTGCTTTGAAATATTTAGAATTTCCGCTGTTCGTCTTAAATTTAACGGTTTCAAGTTTCAACAGTTTTGCGTTTATGCAAGACAACTTGGCTGGACTACCAAACATTAACTTTTTCGAAAACAGGTGTGTGTTTTGTTGCACCAAAACAATTAACATATTTCGGTCTCTTGATTGCATCTTTTATGCATATTTGTACTGTTTTCCCTGCATACGAACCTCTCCTTAATTAATGCATGTTTATCTTCAGCAGGATAAGCAGATGCAAATACAGGAAGCAGCATGCAAATTTTTTTGTTCTGCTTTTCAAAATTGCATTTCCTATTTCTTGAGGGCGTGCAACATACAAATAAGAAATTTGAAAAATTGTGTTTTGAACCAAGGCACCTGCAATATGTTTTAGCAAAACATCCCCATTACCATTTCGCCATACTTACACATATAACATGGCCTCAAAGCTTAGGCTGCGGCGATTGAATTGAACACAAGTAGCGAATGATCATGAAAATATTCTATGAAATTGTTCCGCCTGAACACTGCATTGTGGAATCCTTTGTGGCTTGTGGTATAGGACATTCGTGACAACACGCACTAAACGCAAATTCGCAAAAATTACCAACTTGATTTCCTTCAATCTACATTACCAATTACCACATAAACAATTCACACGCAAAGTGTTACATAAGAATCCGAGACAAAAGTTTGACCCAGTTGGAAGATTATTTCTGGTTTATTATAAAAAATATCAAGAACTAGGACTTAAGAAATGATTGATTATGTCCCATCACAAGAGTGCAGTAAAAGGCGTGTGCTAAGCCGCCTGTCGTTCTCGTATTCGTAACTTGTGCCTTGGAGTAATCACAAATGATGCGTGTCGGATTACACAGCACATTCCTTCTGATAGTCGGAACAGCTTCCGTTTCTCATTGTGTAATGGTTAAAAAGAATTGCAGAAAATTGTCATTAGTAGTTTAAGGAGCTAGCAGCGTGTAGCAGAGCAGTAAGGCATACCACATACATTGTACACAAGTGAAAGTGAAAGATGCAAAAATAATAACAGGAGCTAGTAATAAAAATAATACAAATCCCATTATCGGTAATAAACGGAATTACTTAATGAGAAATTCATCTTAACTGATGTGTGGAACAAAAACGAGTTAAAACACAATTAAGGCTTAACGTGTCTTGACCAATTAGAAGATTAGATCAAAGAAGACGGATGCTGATCTGATCTCTATTATCGTGTTTCACAGCATGCAATGGTACTGCATACATGTATACTGTATGTTCCCTACGCACTGCTGGCAAATGGGCCGCACTGTGGTAGGTTCTTAACTAGATATTAGTATTTATAATGTTAATTTAATATCAACAGCAACATTGTGGTTGCTTCGTGTTCTCACATGCAATTGTTATTGCAAACTCACATCCAAAAATAGTTTTCGCTTTTCGTAAAAAGTAAAAATAAATGCAGCGTATCCTGCATGCTCTGTGACTCAAACAAAGTGCATAAGTCACATCGGAATGCATAATTTGGAAGCGTGATTGCAGTCAAATGCAAATAATCATATTGCATTTGCGTGGTCGGTTTCTAAAAATTAAGGGCTTCCTTCCCACATAAACATAACAGCTACAGCAATGCGTTTACTTTATGTAGTCGGATGTTTAATTAAAAATTAAATTCATTGCAATAGCCTATTTATACCTACTTCCGTTTAAATATTTTCAACGAAACCAAAAACATAATAGCTCTTACAAAAATTTGACAAAACGAACGAATAAGTGCAAGGAAATTAGACGAATTTACGCATGCATCTATTTATTTGCTTGGAAAGAAGAGAATGGGTTATCATTATTATCCACAACAATTGACATAAGAGTGTTAAGTTTGCTACAGCGTGGAGTGCTGCTAGTGCCTTGAATTGGTTTTGCCCCTCTTAAGAACACAGAGGGATGGAGTAGTGCGGATAATTTGCGTGTATTTTTGATGAGAATTGTGGGTGAAACCGTATCAGGCAATTGATGCTGATCTCAGACGGAATTACTTCCTTAGTCAACTATAAAAGCCATGAGCTTCTATACCCTTTCACAGTCAGTACCGCTAACGATTCCCAGGGAGACAGACAATCACCAGCATACAGGATGAACAAAGGACTCTTTTGCGTAAGTAGCGATGCACTAACAATATCGTTCATCAATCAGTGTGAGGATTCATTCATTTTCGCAGATTCCGAGCCACGCGCAAAGCTCTTATTCATTAAGGATTTAGCAATGTTTTTGGAAATATTTTGTTCAAAAATCGTAGAGTTTGCGTGTTGTTTTTAAGTTTGAAATTTTGTAGGCGAAGACATAATCGATATTAACTCATTTAATTTAAAACTTGCAAATTACATATAATTAAAATGTCTTTCACGACGTCAAGTTTTAAAATTGCTATATTAAAAAGCGCTTCCGCTGGTCTGTTGGAAGTGTAATCATATTTAATGGTACTTCCCGAATAATATTTCTATCAAATGTATCAATTCATTTGGATTCGATACAATAAAAATTTAAATTTTGAGCAGCTCAGCGTAAAACACGAATTAAAAATTTAATTGAAGATATTTACATAATTCAAATAGTATTTTTCATGGCACATAAGTTTTATCATTCTGATGGTCTTGAATTGCCAAAGCATCATAATTTCCTCATTTTAAACTTGAAATCGCTTCAAATTTTTAATAGAGCATATCCACCAGCATTAGGTTAATCAAATTGGAATAACTAAACACGGCCTGCTTTCATGCATAAAGCCAACAGTCAGCTATCATCCAAGACAATGCCAGAAAATAATTCAACAATGTTTTGAATTTCCCATCAGTTCTGCATCGCTGCAGCAGTTGTTGCAGTAGTTGCTCGACCTCAGTACGAAGGAGATGATGAAGGAGGATTCAGTGGTGGAAGTCCACATGGCGGTGGTGGATTCAGCGGAGGCGGATTCGGAGGTGGTAGTCCCCATGGTGGTGGATTCGGCGGTGGCGGCTCACGCGGTGGTGGTGGAAGCTTCGGAGGTGGAAGCCCACATGGTGGTGGCGGAAGTTTCGGAGGCGGAAGCCCACATGGTGGTGGTGGTTTTGGAGGTGGAAGCCCACAAGGATTCGGCGGTGGTGATTTTGGTGGGAGCGAAGGTGGATTCGGCGGTGGAAGCCCAACAGGTGGTGAAGGATCCTTCTTCGCCGGATCACCCGGAGGCGGTGGTGGTGGTGGAACCAGTTATCATGGCGGAGCAGGTGGACCAGGAGGGTTCAGTGGTGGGGACTTTGGCGGGAGCGAAGGTGGGTTCGGAGGTGGGAGCCCAAGTAGCTATGAAGGTGGATCTGGATTTGCAGGAGCGGCTTCTCAACCCCGACCTTCAGGTGCCTACCGCGGACGTGGACCTTCAGCTTCCACAGGATCCTTCGTTCCTTCCGTTGGCCGTCGTCCCAGCAGCTACCAGCAACCACAGAGCTACCAGATAGAGTCACAACCCGCACGAGGAAATGCTTACAGCGGTGGACAGGAATTTGATGGTGACTACTAATCTCAAAGCCATTGTTACTTTTTAATTGTATGTCTGTTGTGGAAAAGATGCATGGCTCTCCTGTCTTTCATCTGCCTCTCCGCATTGTTCCTAAATACTTACAGATCAACAACAACAAGGCGCAAGAATTTCACACTTGCCCTGAGCCGTTCTGTAGGTACTCTCTCCAACTCCTAGTCTAGTCCGTGGACAATTCTTTTTTGTTTACATCAACGAATCTTTTGTATACCTAAGTTAGATTTAGTCCCTTTAGCCTAAACTCTGCCTACAAGTATTTTGCATTTGTTTGACCGTAGCGCGTGTCTTTTGTTTATGCGATATTCGTATGAATGTTTTTACAGATTCTAATTTGTGACAATATCAGGGAATTATTTAGAAAAATTAGAAACGGAAATTGTATTTTCGTGTAAAATGAACCAATACGTGTTTACTGTTTTGTATACGACCAGAGAATAAAAAAACCAAAACCTCAATTCACGTGTAACTCGAATTCGAATTTATCCTTAGAAAATCAGTACAGCACGCTTCAATACAGCAAAAATAGTAGATCATATTTACGCTTACCTGTTCCGCTTTGAGCGTGAGTTCAATGAAGATCTGTTGAAGCTTCTCATTGACGTAGTTGATACAGAACTGTTCGAATCCATTCTGCTGAAATATCTCGAACCCATAAATGTCAAGAATTCCAATTGTGAAGTGTTCCGAGCCGTCCGTCTCCATCGCTCTGTTCACTCTCTGTGAAAGCAAAAGGAAGAAATGAATTGAAGCACATAAAAATCAAATTAGATGTGACAGACACAAAGTACTTCAACATGGAATTTTGTATTCATCCTTTCAATATATTTCCAAAGCAACACAACGCAAGACGCCTTACATCCTGTAAGGACTTCAGGACCAGAATCAAGAATGTCACCTAAATCCTGGGCATTATTGCTTTTCTGTTGTCGGTTCTGTTTGTTGTCTCTACTGTTCTACATGTACCCGTAGCAGAAAAATTACATGAAGTCGAACTGACAGGCGTAGCAAAACAGACTAATGTACCATACGCTACATCAAAAGTGAACCATCAAATATCCGTACACGGTATTTCGATTTAACAATCCACGAGGAGGACTTTTCTGAATTTGCTCTACGAAATCTACAGATGTATCTCCAATATTGACAAAAATGCGAGAAAAAATCGTACAGGAAACGCATAAATCGAAAAACGCACTCGTAAAAATGCAACAGTAGTCTCATCTTCTGGAGGATACTGTATTACTGTATTCATTTCAAGAGCTATTGAAATTGAATGTGAGGTCAAAAAGGTGAGATTCTTCGAGTCCATCGTTAGAAATCATAAATTATATTTTAATTCAAAAATCGTAAATTCAGGCATTCATCAATAATTCGATAAAGCAAATGAAGCTAAAATAGTAAAATATTAAGGCTTTAAGTTGATGTTATGAAATAAAAATATTATTAAAATTCTGGCGCCTGTGGCAAATGGCGACAAATATTTGCTAAACCACTGTTTAGGTTCAGATTAATTTTTTTAAAATTTAGTTTCGGAAATATTTCTGCGTTCTTCAAAGTTTTAGGGAGCTTTGCAGTTGTTTTTCGATTAAATGTCTATTGTTTCCGTTATTTCAATACATTTAATCAACTTGGATAACTCGCATTTGCTAACCATGCACCACACATTTGCCGATTTTGAAGTGATGGCGCTGGAAAGAGTTAAAAATGATTATGATAATTTTGACAAGGAAAGCAGGAAAAGCCTTCGAACCAAATACATGTGTTAAACTTGCTATTTATAAATATAATTAGCATTGTCGGAACACAGGTTTCAAGTAGTGCCTTTTCAGAAAGAATTTCAGTTGCAGCATATTATAAATGTAATTCCATTTGAAGCGTTGTCTCCTACCTTGACAAGGTAATCAAAAAGTCGGGCGTAGAGTGCTTTGGCAAGGGCATTTCTGGTGTACAAAGCCTGTTCGAGTCCCAGTGTCACTTCAATACGATCCGCCTGTCTGCCCCACTTCCCGTCCATCACCCGGCTGACAAGCTTGGTTCCGAGTAAGTCAGGATCAATTTGCAACAAAGCGGCAGGGTAGCCCAACACTGTCAATTTCCAGAAATTCCATTTATAAAATTCAGCATCCCATTCTACTGTATCTCTAGAAAGTGACAGGCGAGAATCGCATCTAGTTGAGGTTTATTGATCTGATTTAAGGGAAATCTTACTTTGAGGATCACTTATACTCGCATAGTTTCCAGATTCATGGAACTGAATATTCCCCAAGTGAAGTACGCCTGCTACTACGTGGAAAATGTCATTCTGTTCCTGGGGAGGTAGTCCAATAATCTTCATGGCTGTGAATCATTAAATATAAATAGATGTCATTTCGTATATGGAAATATTTTTCAAGGACGACGGAGAATTAAAAATTGATTTCTTTCGAATTGCACAGCACAAAATCTCTTATGGAAATCTCAAGGCTCTAGAGAATTAAATTAACCCTACGGTATTACTAGGGTTGTCTCGTTGAAGCCGGTATTTTTAAGATTAACTGCGAGACATATCAAATTGAACGATTTCAGCGGAAAACACCACAGGTAAATTAATAGCTTTGGCATGATATGGAATGATATGCCCAAGGTTTCTTGGGCAAAACATAGTAATTACAATTTTCATTTCAACTTTAGTCGAAAACATTGTTTTCACATGAAAATCTGAAAAATACTAAAATATTTGTCATTGCATATTTTGGGGGGAGAATTGAGTCAACAAATATATCTAGGAGAATGTTTCTGTTAAATAATTTACCCAAGAGCTTAATATTAATATTCAAGTATTAGTTATTCAAGTATTATTAACGTTGTAACCTATTTTGCCCTCAGCAACGACTTGTTTTCCTACCATCTATTTAGAAACTTCTTAAAGAGAAAAGCTTCAATTAGATTCATTATTTTGTACATTATACGGGAGTACAATATTTATGTACATCCAAAGCATCGCAATATATTAACGGAAACGCAGCAACGGTTACTTCGAATCAAAATAAAAGTATGTCATTTAAATATTTTGGAAATATGAGAAAATTGCAACAAAGTACAATCAAAAGTGTACATACGCAAATTTCCCAATCATTTTTTACTGCTTGTAGCTTTTTACATGTGGTAAAATTTTCAGTTCAGTTAATTTATTGTAACTTTAAAGATCTGTCTTAAGCGTATCCTAAAAAATTCCGCTTTCAATGAGACAACCCTCGTGATCGAGAGAGATATGAAAAATGAACCTAGGGATTGACATTAAAAATAATTGAAGAACAAGCAAGAACTTATCATTTTGTACTAAGATCTACTTACCCTGAAGTGTTTCTTGAAAGTCATGAGCGTCGTGTGTGCCCTCGACCCGGAAGCAAGTGCTTTGATTCAAATAAGAAAAGTAATCTGGTTGAGTCAGTGCCAGCTCCGCTAAAATGTAAAGGTCACACAAAATAGAATTAAAGTTCTTTCAACTGGAAATGACAGGCGTGGAGCCGGGTTGAAGATAGGAAAATCACTAGGAAGAAGGAAAGCTCTCAAGTATATTAAATCTAATGGAATTAGAAGACAATAAGTATTGCAACTTTTGATGTTCCCAGATATGTTACAGTTACGTTGTCATTTGCATTAAATTGATTTGCGACAGAAGTTGAGCAGCCTTAGCGGAGATGCGTATCAATTTTCAATTTGTTCGGCGTTCTGAATTAATAGAATCAGTTGGGAAATATTGCAATTAATTTAAATTAGTTAATTAATTAACAACGGATTTCCGTCTTTAAAATATTTTCCATTATACTGCCCAATTATAAAATAGCGCAAGCGGCATCTTCGCTTGACTAGAGCTGACTCTAGATAATGCGCTTTCTCAGCGTCTTCAGTAATTTGTTTTACAAAATTACTAATCCCACAATCTTCCTTGATTTTTGGAAACAAGCATTTTAAATACAATCTTTGTAATTTGTAAGTTAATTTGGCTGTGACGGGGTAGAATACAGGATTAGGTAACACGTGGTAGCCACTAATGCTAACCGCCCGAGTTAATCACTTGCGCGCGTTTCGGCAAACATAAGTTAACCTGTAGTAAAGGGTGGTTACCATGCAACTTTCTGCATGTGCGGCGTCCGCGTGTTCCCTAATCCTGTATTCAACCTGTGACGACTTTGACTTGTAAACATTTGTAAACACCAAGTTACTCGTGCAAGACTCCGAGCTTCAGATTTGCACTGTAACATACTTCTTATGCGACTACTTGAAAGAAATCTAAAACTACGAGGAACAACAACTTATTGTTTGTGTGAAAGAAAAACTTTGTGTGAAAACAAATGAGATTTTTTTCTCCTTTTTTTAATAAAAGTGTTTGAGCTTGAGAAACTTACATTTCATTGAGTCTGTGGCTCCGGCACAAAGCTGGTAGAAAATATGAAACCCACGCTCCAGTGAGTTGAGAGCGACAACACGGGATTTCTCGAGGAGAAAGTTTGAAATTTTACCACCCGACGGTTGCCCACCTCGTCCAAATTGAATTTCGACGTATTTACCCTTCAAAGAAATACAGAGAGTCGTTACAGGCGGAAATAGAAGTCTCAAGTCCTACATTCCAATCCCATGGCGACATCATCATCCTAAAACTTACAAATCGACTAGAATTATTATTCCGAACAGTCTTGGCGTTTCCAAAGGCTTCCAGAAGTGGATTAGATTCTAGAATGACGTCTTTGACATGTTGCACTGTCGGACCGCCCCCAGATACTTTAGAAATGTAGTTCATGATGTATTTTGCAGCTACTGTCTTTCCTGCTCCAGATTCACCACTGAAAATCAATATGTACATTTGAAAGACACCTCCTTGAAATGCCGCATACAATGGTATCTGCAACATTCTTCTATTGATTATTTAGCCCAAAGGCAGGGATTTACCTTATAATTACACACTGGTTTTCGTTGTCGATTAGCATGTTCCTGTACATATTATCTGCAAGGGCGTAAACGTGTGGCGGGTTTTCGTATTGGGCCTGATGAAAATATAATATTGGATTAGTCATATTTTTAAAATAAGAATATTTTAATAATGTAATGGTTGAGGAAAGGTTCATATGAACGCAGTCAGAAACCGTTCACATATGCGCCCAAATCTGCAGCCAAAATAATTGTTCTGCAAATATATAAGTTTCTTTTCTCGAAAAATATGACGTTTCGTATAACACCCAATCCTAGGTTGCAAAAACGCTAAAAAGGTTTTTAAAAAAACACAAAAAAACTAGAACCCAGAGCCCAAATATATTTGGAAAAACATCTTTAAAAGAGTGTCACAAATATGCAAAGTACAAATTATGTTTAAAAGGCTCCAAAAAAAATTCCAAAACTAAAAAACATCAAAAATATGAAATATGATATAAAATCTTAAAATATTTAAACATTACAGCATTTTTCATTGTACGAAACACTCCGCCGATGTAATTTTTTGAAACTTTGCTTTAAAAGCTCTTCGCGAGGCCCCGAAAAAATATGTTGGTTTTTGCATTGCAACCTATTCTAAATTACAGCTAGCTTTAGTATCATTATGCTTACAGCTCCTTGATATTGATTGATCTCTTTCTCCGTAAAGTATGGCATCTGTTTGAAGGGATTTACGGAAACGAGTACAGGGCCGATATATGCCTGTGAATTAAAAATAGGCATTTCATTTTGATTTAAGTACTCTTTATGCATTCGAAGTTCGAATATACAATCAAAAATTCTACAAATTGAGGGACTCACAAATATCCAATCTTCCATGTATCTCTTCTTCAAATTCTCCACAATATGATCTTCTGTGATTTTGCTCAGGAGGACCATATCGTCCACACCTGAGACTTTGACATTTGCGGACTGCCAGTGGTACACCTGAAATATATAAAAAAAAATGTTTTTCATCAGTTCTAAATTTCTTTCTTTCTTTTATTTCAACTTCTACTTAATTTTAAATTAAAGCTCAACGAGCGAATGAATTTAACAAGTAGTATCACCGCTAAAAATAAAATTAACCATATAGTGCGTTAATTTTTCTAGTTTTAACCACACAGTGGACCGTCGTTCACAATTTGAAGCGACTTGTCAAAATTGGAATTTCAAAATACAAACCAAAATTCATTCATTGCACAAGCATAAAGATTCGACAGAAACTTTTATATTTTACCGTTAAAAGCTGACCAACAAACCATCGTTTGCATATCACGTTTTCTGCGGTGGGCATTCCATTCAAATGGAAAATACACCAGCTTGCCAAAACTTTTTACACAAATATTGAACTTATAACGGATAGCATTACATAACGCTCATCTTTTGATTTAACCACAGCAACATGTCTCCAGTTCGGTCGTGCATGTCCAGTTCTACCCTACAATGTGTTTCATGCGTATTATGTGGAAGTTGGACGTAGATATTAATCTGTACTTTTCAAGGAGCATTCAAAATTCAGGATTAGGGAAGCAGTTAATGTCGCGGCGACTTTGTTCTGTATTTTGTACAGTCCAATGACACTAAGCAAAGCTTCATAAACAATGGCAGTGGAATACAATGGGAAAATTACGCATTATGGCGAACTTTAGCCCACGCGTCGATTAAGACTTTCCAAGCCGCAGATCGTGGGTGTACATGTATGAAAGAGATCAAGCTTAGTCCAAAATGAAATAGTTGGGCCTGATAAGGCTGAGATTCTTGATAATAATATGGCAAGTTGAGAGAGATGGAAGAGGACGACGGGCAGGA
>JAQFYU010000544.1:0-20975 GCA_034694905.1 Ceratophysella granulata | reverse complement strand
CTGCGGTCCGGTCCGGTGGACCAGAGGTCCTAAAGTCCTAATGACCAGAGGCCTAGGTGCCGACATATGGTCCTGAATGCCCTTTCTGGTACCCTTTTGGTCGCAAGGTGCCGTCAGGCAGGTTTTTGATTATTGGTCACTGAAAAAAGTTACTACTGCTCAAATTTGACAGAATTCCAGGTGCAACTATGTCTATGGGATAGGCATCAACCAACCAAAGGTGAAAGTACAAAGCTACTGACTATCCGTTTCACTAAAATTTCGATCGTGAAATTAAAAATTGATTTAAAATTTGAACAACCAAATTACACTGTACATATTTACTAAAATAACAGCTCCTTCCTTACACGGCACATGCTGGTTAACTTGCTTTCACCGACCGCCCTTTCATCCGACAGATCATTGCAGCTTATGTGCTATACTTTCTCCCAGAGAGAAAGCGAACACCGCTAAAAAAGCGTCGAATGGAACCGTAACCTAACCTAACTTAAAATTGTAAAATTCATAACCTAATCTAACCTACGGAAGCACAACGAGATGGTAAATCCGGTGGAAATTTGCCCGGTAGGTTAGATGTCATGAAATCCTGTGAATGAGTCAAGGCGTAGGGCTGCAGAATTTTGGAAAGTCTTCAGATCCAGCCCAGCCACACCACTACGTCCAGACTTCAGACTAGAGTGTGTGTATCTGTCTATAAAGTGGTATTACGACGTCTCTTCCATGAAACTCTCCTGTTATAGGAGAAGGAGATGAGATAGGCGGAACTGGAATAGAAAATCATTTCCTTCTCTCTCGACAATATAAAATCATCCAGTTGACTCATTCACAGGCTTTATCTACTGAAATAATGTACCTAGTGGACTAGGATAATAATATATTATTTTTGGAACTCAAAGAAGGACCCTACGAGACCCACTCTATTACATACTTAATTCTCCTCTTTCACTTTGTGCAAATTTTGCAAAAAAAGAAAGAAGAGGAAACCCGTATAAAAGTCACAACTCTGCTTTGGCAAAAGTTGTATAAAATGGAGAAGGGTATAAAAGTTGTCTGATTCCCTGCCTTCCTCATCGTCGGTCTGGATCGTAAAAGCTATTCTTGCGAAAACCGAGTTAAAGAACCCTTGTAACATTTAGAAGCAATATAAATTTAGCTTCTGTTAATGGCTCAAGGCTTTAGATTTAGCTGCTCTTACTTCGTCCTCCGATGGGTGGGCACAAGGAGCAAACAATAAAGTTGTAAACATACCCAGGCAAAGTGTCTTCATTCAATCCCCAGCACGTTTCATCCACTGAAATAAAAACAATCAGTTGGGATTTCAGCGTTTTAATGGGCCTCAGGCTCGTGTCACAGTCACATGCTTCAGGAATTGGGATCAGGCTCGTGTCTCCATGCTGGAATTTTTATACAGACAGAACTGAGAAAAAAGACGAATTAAGCTCTCAAAATTAAATAGGCGGTATTTTATTGGTTTAAGACGATATGTATTTTTAATTCGTCTGGTCTGCGCTCTGTGCAGGTCGGAAATGAATATTTAGTAAGCAATGTTTGAAATTCGATAGAATTTTAATATTGATCGATTATTTGTAAAAAAAATAGCACAGGGGGAAAAAATTGGAAATTAGGCATAAACTCGCTAGTGTGACGCTTCCAGGAGGCGCATTCTATTGCTTTCACTTTTTGATGTTGTACAGATTTCGCAATACTTTGTATTTGAGAGAACGTGAGCATGAATTCCGAATTCCGCAAAATCGTCCCTTCACATGAAAAAAATGCTGAGATATTTTGTAGAGTACAATTACATTACATGCGTTGCATTGCAGCATAGTCAACCTATCAATCTACATAATGAGCGGTTGCTGTGTATCGGTCTGTCTGTCTGTCTTTGCTCTGTCACACAACAACTACAACTTATGTCAATACGGCTGTGGGCTGTGTAGCCTTACCAATGTCATGACAACGTACTAATCCAACATAATTCAATTTCTCCTTATTATACGCACAGTGCACGACTATACCGATTGTAACCCGCTTAATAATTATTATACAAATTCACAGCTCTGTTGCGACTAAATTGAGAATTTTAACACTTTCGGTTAATCGCTAAATTTGCCAGTTCGACTTTAGATTGAAATAACTCAATCGAACTTGAATCTGAGAGTTCGAATTCAAATTTAAAATTTTATTCAAATTCGATTTTAAAATTAAAGTCGAATTTGAATTCTGAATTCTGGATCGAACTTAACCTAACACGGAATCGAAACGCAAACGATCATCTCCGATTAACCCTAAATTTTCAAACTAGCACGATTTTTTGAATACTTTTGCTTTTCGGAATTTTTTTGCTAAAGAGCATACATTTGAACCAAAAACTCGAAGTTTGCTGAAAAATACTATTTGTATAATTTTAAGCTTTTGCAATTTGTAGTCAGTTATTTCCCTTTGACGAGTAACAATTGATTCCAGTTTAACACTCGAACTTTTACATTTCAAAAGTGCTTGTCACAGCACAAGAAAGCTGCTGCGGCGGCTAACAGCAAAAGCTACGTAAACTCCGAGTTCCGAGTAGCCAAATCGTTTTGAGCAGCCCGGTACTCCATGGAATGTGTACTTAAGGCTGTAGTGAAGCATGTACAGAAGTATCCAAGAAACGGATTTATTTCAATCTCAAGTATCGTCTCAAGTCTCAAGTAGTAGCTAGAGTCTTGAGTGAACCAAATATTATATTTACGATTCAATATTCCGACCCAAGTTTCTCACAGGAGAAAATACTGTGTGTCCATCGTATTTACTGAGAGACGACAATGTTTATTTGGATAATTTGCTTGCGCAGTCGTTCTTGGCATTTATCATAAACTGGACCATAAACTTCAATATGTCAACTTGGGTGCTAGCTTAACTACTCCATACATCTTCTCCATCTCCCGTCACCCCTTTCCAAATCATGGCCCAGACGAATGTTCCCTACCAAATATTGGTCTGGCCTGGTAAATACACCACATACAACAGTTCCGTCCACCACCACCACCACACCGAAACCACTTATTTATTGACGTGTTCATTCATATTCCTTTTATTTTAGAACTTTATTGCTTTTGGAGAAAATTGCACGAACCAAGGAACGGACGACAATGTTATTAGTATGGGGAGCTATTGCGAAAAAAAACTATAAAATAAAGTAGGGAGCTTTTATGTCTTCGTTTTCCTTTCAAGTTGGTTGAGTCTGGCAGTCGTAAACTGTGGAACAAGCCCTGGGTTCTGGATATGATGTCATGTGTTTTAGAAGCATGTATAATATTTAGAACTAAGGCCAGGCCAGGTACATGGACTACTGGAGAAACATGGCAGACTATCAGTGACATTGAGTGAAACTAATAAAATTCTAATGTACTACTCGTAGTTCAGAGTTCTCTAAGCTTCTTGGAATATGGAACCATAGAATTAGATATTCAAATCGGTTCACTGGATCTCGACTTTCTCCGTTTTGAATTTAATCAAGAAAATCGTGTGGAGCGCCACTGAATTATTTCGTCAAGTTCTGAATAAAACCAACATTTTAATCTCACAGATTGATATGTCGTCTTTTCAGATTGTCCATTTTATACGGATTCCTTTGTTTAGAGGTTGAATTGCAATAACAACTCTCTAAAAAATTTATCACCCCAAATCCTCCGAATTCGGTAATTAGTGGATACAGGAATCAATATATACTAAAACGCATAACATGTTTTAAGTTACGACCAAACACACGAACATTTGAAGTTGCGAATATGTAACGCAGCGGGTTAAATGGGTAGCACAGCACGTACATAGCTGCACGAACATTTATACGTTTCCATTACGTGTGCATGGTACATCTGAGTGAAAGTCGACGGAGAAAGCAGAATTAGTGGATTAAAGTAATAGCGTCACTTCCAGTGCCGGTGCCGTGCAGTATCTTAGTAAATAATATGTTGTAACGTAAACGACTACCAAACTTGAATATATGCAAAATGAATCAGATGAACAAATCGCAAACATTTTAAGGTATTTTCCAAGTATTGACCAGTGACGTTGAAGGTTGAATTATGAGTACCTCATTAGTAATTTCAGTGTTGAATTTGGTAGTATTTAATTGTAGTACATGTCTACTACTTTACGGCTACAATGTTTAGCTTAATTATGGCGACAGTCGTCCGCTTGTTTGGAGGAGTTGGAGGGTATTTTAATGTTCGAAACGTGCAGAATGAAAGGCATTACAAGTATGCCAATTTGACACGTCAGTCAAAATGTTAGAGGAAAATAATATTAAGCTAAATATACGTACACTACCTAAACAGTTAACTTTTTAGTGGGAAGTATAAGAGAATCGAATTATTCCTGAATCATTTGTTTCTAAATAAATCGGCACTGACACTAGTTGCTCGATTTAGTCTTAAAATGGTTGTGAATTTCCATGATTTATCGGGTTTTACAATCGGCACGGGCAAGGCACATGATTTTATTGTGCAGCCCGTCTGTAACATATTTTGAAGAGTTGCTTCCAAAATGTATTCTTTGTAACGGAGATGAGCATCCAGAATTAGGATAAATGGAATGGAATTGACAGGATTAGAATATTATGCCACGATGCCAGAACATTGGTCACTACTGTCACTGGTTACCGTGCTGTCAAAGCTGTTATGGGATAGACACACAGAGACCATCTCGAAATTATGAATGGTGATGATTGATGATTGACATTTTTGGTATTTGTTTCCGAAAGTGGAAGTCACATGATTTCATTGTTGATGCGCTTGACATGAATTACGGAACGGCTTATGATTCAAAATTGACTGTGTTGTTTCTCTTTAGATGTAACGATGTATTAACTTTTGGAAGGCTTCACCCAGCAAAATTTAAAAAAGTCGTTTGATTAGTTTATCATCCGGGATTAATGTAAACTTTGCAATTACAAGCATACTATTATTCTGATTTGCAAAGGCACCACGACTCATTTCTTGAGCTCAGTTCTGCTGCATTGCGAAATCTACATGTGTTATTCAATTTTTTAACGCCTGTGCGTCACACACGCTGGTACCGTGTAGGTACCCGAGACATACAAATATGTACTTTTATTTTATACTCTCAAATCAACCTTCTTATTCACATTTCACATCCCAGAATACATAATTTCTAACCGCAAAATATACATCAAATTACAAGTTTTCCACATGAGGTACTGATATGATCAGACACACACAGACAGATCACAGATATCGGGATTTGGATGAATGCTCCTGCAAATTGAAAAGTGATTGATGATTGATTGATTAGGAAAGAAAACATCTCTAGACTAGACATTATAATTATAGCTTCGCTTCAGTGATATCATCTTTGAAAAATATCTTTCAGTCAGATAGTTGAGCATTGAAGATTGAAGAGATAGCATTTTCGCAAATCAAGAAATTCGCATAAAAGCATACCCATACCCCTTACCCAAGCTGGCATACCCAAAACCCAAACTTTACAGCAATAAAGTAATACATACATACGGGAGCACTACATACATTGCATTGCATACAGTACAGACACAGACACAACACAAAGTACATCAAACAAAGACCATGTTTGAGTCAACCCTTTTCCACGCGTTGAGACAGTGAACCACTACAGAATAGAAGATAATTTAGAATATACAGAACGAAAACTAAATTGACCTTTAAAACCCTTTACTTAGTGTCACGTACCTATCGACAATTCTTTTGTTTACATGTTCTAATTAAAGAAAATTATAAATAGTTAATCCCACATTTATAGAACTTAGAAGAGAGAGAGGGTGAACTGGATTGGTTGGATTCTTGGATAGGGGCGTTTAGGCAAGTCAATGGATAAGACGCGGGTTATGACTCTGCCGGAACAACGAAAATACACAGCCCACGTCGCTTCACCCTTTGCCACGCCATAGCTTGAAGAGCATGAGACGGTGTGAGTGGTGTTTCTTCCACCACTGGTGCGTGAATTGGTTTATCCCATGGCATACGAGAGCATTATAGGCTGAGAATGGCCTGAATCAGATAACAACTTCCCCTATTATACGATGCTTCGTACATGCAGTTTACATGGTAGAAAATAAGGCAAGTGAGATTCGGTTTCCGAGTACCTATGTAGGTGAGCTATAATGGGATCCGAGGGCGCAGTTTCGGAATGGCGTTGGTATTGTGAGGACGTGTTAGACTCAATTTTTGGTTCATATTCAAAAAAAGAAAGAAAAAACGCGAGATAGAAAAAAAAGCTCGTCGACTCGAGGTCGTCCTCAGTCCTGCTTGGTGCTCCGTGCTTAGCATATTACTTCCGATTCGGACGAGAGCCTACATTTCCAACAACGTGTCAGTCAAGATCAAGACATAACACAAAGGACTTTTTTGGGGACGCTTTGTCATTCCTAAAACAACATCAGCCGTCATTGCTACCCGACCACCGGGCTAATCAACAGAGAAGAAAGGTAAGTAATTGGCACTCTTTGTCTTCATTTTACACACTTTTCTGAGTTGTTTTGAAACCAAAAGGTGAAGGGAAGGAAGGAGCCACTTAAATCTTCCGCCTATTTCTCTATGATTCATTCTCATGCAGAAGGCACAGAACCCTTTGTTGTGACTTTTTGGAAGCGGGTAACTCGCCTCGCGCTCACAGCACACAACACACAACAGTATAGAATACAGCTGGCTATGGCAGGGTGTCATGTCAAAGTCAAATATTATTTCTAATTGATTGATATTAGAACAAAGGAAATAGTGCTATTTATGGACATGCACTCATTGCATGTGCAATGCGCAACTCAACACATAATATGTAATTACAATACAACGTCCTACGTACGTCGCACGTTAAACTAACAACTAACGCCACGGCGTGGCCAAATGGATATATCCATGGCACACAAGTGCAACAATCAAGTCAACATGTCATGAAATGACTAATATTCTGACGGATCGCACGCTAAACGTGTACTTACTTACTGTATTCAGTATTATGCACTACTAGTCCTAAAGTAGTGACAGACAAGACACAAGCACAAGATTGAAATCGAGGCCAAAACGTGTTTAAGCTATTGAGAATAGAATTAGTAAACTGCATTTATCCAATTTCAAATTATATTATGCTTCAAAAGTCAAAGTCCAATAATTTCAATTTACCATAATGCATAATGTAGAAAATGTAAGATACAAGTCACTCCCACCGTTAACTTAGCGCTAGCGTACCCAAAGCACAAACCTTTATGCCTTAAGTGTTAACTTAATTTAAATTATATGTATGTATGTACAATTTGGACTTCTGTTTTGGTTTCGGTTTAGATTTTTGATTGACTCTGTGTTATAGTATGTACATGTAAATATCTTGCGTCGTCTGGCTTTGCCATATCATTTGTTGTTTGCATGTGGGAAAGTTTTCGGTTTTGATGAGCGTACAATTGAAGATTGACGAATGACTATCTGCTATGAGTGAGAAGAGAACTGGAACTGAAGTGAAGATCTTATCAGCAACACATGCACTTACTGCAAATTCGAATTCAGCATTACTCATGTTTGTAGATTTTAGGTTGTGCATTGTTATTAAGCTGTAGATTTTCAAATCCGGGTTTGTATTTATTTGATGTTTTTGTGACGTCGGATGAAAATAGAATTGCGTAGATTACACATACACACTCGACTCGTTATGGGAGTAGTTTGGACAACGTCACGCGGCAGGTCAATTAAATGCAAAGTGCAAATTCAAACCAGGGATTGAATGTCAAGTGTTGGGAATGAAGAAGAGTGAAGAATCAAGAATCACATGCGTATTTGAAAATATCAAAAGTTAACTATTATAAAGTCATCCTTACCAACTAAATTATTTCCTACTCAATGAGTCATCTTCGAAATAACTACATTACAACAACTTATCTGGTTTATTCCTATTTTCTTCTTCCATACATTTGGCGTTTGCATGTGATAGACTATACACATAGACATAACTTACTTAAGTTTAATAAGTTCTTGTGCACCACGAGACTTTGAGCTTTGGTTTCACGTTTATCATGATTCTAATTTTTCATAACATTCGATATTCGACTCAAAGGGTCTCTGCACTGCATCCAAATCAAACTAACCATAGTATTACATACATAGTGCAGCTAACAACCATCATTGGAAAATCTACAGCAATATTTAACATTTAATACTGGAATTGGAATCCACTAATTCATTGTTCAGCCTTTTAACACATTATTTAAATGGCGATAGGTCGTAAAGGAAGGTTAGGTAAAATATTTCTTAATTGACAGCTTCTGATCTGACTACCACTGGTTTGAATTTTCGATCAAAAGGCGCAATCTAAAATCCAAAGCCGTACACGAGCCATGCGACCGTACTGCTGCATACTGCATACACAGGTAATTTTCTGATGCTGATGCTGGCACTGGCACTGATCAAACATGTTCACACTCAAACTGAGACCACAACAGAACAAACCCGATTCACGCCCTCAGGACTTCAATAAATTCAAAAAAGACAGATCAGAAAGACCGACAGGCTTGTTCTGAGGTGTGTTGCGCGAATTTCTCTGTCTATTTTGGTTCCTCGGTGGAGGGGGAAGAGATTCCGATTTTTTACGGGCATTCTTTCGACTTTAATGTTAAATATCAACTACTTAATTGTACTAACGGAAATAATACAGTAACCTCTATCCTTTTCCTTTGCCACTTATAATTATCATTTTTTGATCTGAATGTCATTCACAAAACAAAGCTAGTCTTGTTTACCATACGCCATACGTCAAATTCGACCCGTTTAGTTTGTAAGTACCATAAAGTCGGTGACAGATTATAGCCCGAGTCCAGCCACAGCCAGTCTTCATTAATTTGTTATTTCCATTTTGGATTGGAGGTTGGATTGGGGATCCTTGTTTGTTTGTTATGTGGTACAGAGATGAGTCAGAGTTAACGATAAAATGATCATGATGTGGTGTGCGGTCAGTCAGCGGAGGCTTATACTTCATTGAAGCTGCATTTTTCATCTTCAGGTTCAAGGAAGGTGACGATGCTTGCGGTGGAAATGCACTTTGCACTTCAAATAAGGATACTCAAGCAGAGTATTACTAGCGCATAGTGCATTATCCAATCCACCTGAAGTGGATTCGGCTTGTTGGTTTTTTACCTAAGATTCCTGGTGATAAGTATCGTATGCATAGTAGACGATGCGAGTAACGATAAACATAGTATTACTTACTAGTATTCAATTCAATATTCAGTGTCGTTAACCAGTGAATGATAAAAGGCTTAGATAAATAGATTTCTTTTCGTCGAGCTATGAGCTAATGCCAAAGTTTATGCAATATGCATAATATTGACTGACCAACCAAAGCTTTACTGAATTGTAAAAAAAGTAGGACTGAGGCGGAACGCTAATAAGTAGGTTTGACACAAGATAATTAAAAATTTACATATTCAATAACCAGATTTGCTCTTTTACATCTGAATCACAAAAGCCCATTTGTCAGCTTTATCGAGTTAAAGCGTCATACCCAGCCCACCGAGCCACGACTGAGTTAATTTGTTAATTGCGTGATGCATAATGAAATTCCAGAATTTTTTCTTTCCAGTAAACCTCAGCATGTTATGCAGAATAATGCTGCATTCCATTTCCAAGTGCCGTTTGCCGTTTAACCTTTCTGTTCCGATATGCTATGAGAATATTGCATGGACAGGTGACATTAATTTTTCTGTTCTCCTTGTCTTCAGCCTTCGAATTTTTCTTGACGCTGGATATCGTATAATTATGTCGCCTTGCCTGTGTTTAAGTTTAAGTCAACAGAAACGTCAACACGTCTTGGAATTTTGAGGTGCGTATCTCAAACTAAATTATTTGATTTTCCTGAGAACCTGGATAAGATAGCTCAATAAATATACGCCATTTCAATTCCAGCTTTCTTTACGTGGTAAATTGAATTTGAAATGTGACTACGAGAGAATTGTATGGAATTGAAAAATGGTGAAACTCGTGGGTGAACTGGTTTAGACAGGTGGGTATTATTACATGCCCAATGGTTTTGAATTTTGGAGACGGCTCGGTCTTCAGAGTGTATGTGCGAGTTGTGTAAATTGTGAATACGATAAAATTGAATTGAGCGTCGAGCTTTTTTTCTAGAGTTGTTGGAGTGCTTTCTTAGTGACAGTATGTCATTGTTCCTGTCCGCCCAGTACCTTTCCACGGGTTACCATTTATATATTTGGGTATATTTGACTACGCTTGTATGTGTCGTGTCGTCTACTGTCTTGTCATGTTAGGGAAAATTGAACCAGGAGAGCTCAAGTGGTTAGCTTATCTAAACATCCAGCATTGTATGTCTGGAATAGACGGGACCAGATTGCATTAATGCAATTAATGATTAGAGCTGATACGTTGAAGCTCAGGTTCTCTGTTAATAAACATTAAATTGTTTCCTTCATGTGAAGTTCAATGACTTGATTAATTATGTCCAGTGGTTTTAAATTTTTAATGTGTTGAACTCCAACCCAATTAATTATGAGCATTGTGGTGTACGTTGTCGTGGTATGTATAATCCATTGCTATGCTAGAAATTAATAATAGCATGAAGGAAGAGATTGAAAAGGTGAGGGTCGCTCCAGAAGTTTCCGATAATAATGCTGTGCTAATGCACTACTTATCTACAAACGCCCACTTTGTCGAATTCTGTTGAACTTAATTTAAATGAAAATTGTTCATATTGGAATCAATCAGAAGAGCATAAAATGCAATTATTACTTAAATTCGACACAGTAAATTGCAATAATCGGAAATTCAAACAATAATAATATTGAATTTTCGAGATCAATATTTTACACAATCATTATTTCTAAAAATCGAAGGTATATTTTCATTTTTATTAAAAATAGCCATCTAAACATTATTCGAAGCTTTTGGATTAGCCCTCGTGTTCGCTCCCGAATGGTTCTGAGAATGGTTTCAAGAACACGTGTTTCATGTTTAAGGTGTGACTTACCCAGTTAAATTGCAGAAGTCGTGTAATGACAATAATATTCATGAACAAAAAAACTTTACTTAAGAGAAAAAGGGTTGGGTGCCATATGTTTGTTGGCGCCTCGCATAGATAGTCATGGAAATCCATGAACCGTACAAGGAGGATCGCAGGATCAGCAGAGCACAAGTCCTCTCAAAATCTACCAACATCAAGGGGATAGGAATTACGAGCATGTCTCTCTACTTTATTCCATATCCTGCATATGTACGGCATAATGCTTATAAATGTGAGACGTGATAGTCGTAATGCAGATAGATTGAGGTTCTGGTGTCACATGAGGATATTGTGTGTACCGTTGACTGTCATCTTGCATTAGTTTTTCTAGGGTATTATCCTGGGTATAGGATAGGGAATCATTTTCTGGATAAGTTCCATTCCAGACGAGGATGAAGAGTGTGGGCAGGGAATAAGGGAGGAGGATGAATTCAAATGGTGAAGGAGCAACTTGGCTCTGTGGCTGTGGTGACCTGATCTGAATTTTCAATTGGAATTTATATAAGAGTCCTTATATAAAAACCCCTCAGGTCGGCCTGACTTTCTCTCTCTCCCGTACATCCGAGTAGAAGTTCGGCGTGCCTGGATCTATGTGGAAACCAAACCAAGCAAAAAGAACTTTCTCCATCTCCAGTTTCTGTTCTCCTAGGGTGTGATGTAATTTTCGGGAATTTTTGATGAATTCTCAAAACCCATTCCATTCCACTATTGCTTACAACCTCAATTTTTTCTACTCTTCTCCGCAGCTCACTCTTCTGCCTACATTCCCCCTTTCGTATCGGCTTTACTGGCCTTGCCTGGCCTGGCACTTTGACTCTTTTGCAAATAGAGTTTCCTTTTAGGTGTAAGATCTAAGATGCATTGCATATCGCCCTACCGCTCTCCATACATAGTTCATGTGTGCATTTTCATTCATGAGATTACACATGAGAGCAATAGCCGGGGAAAATGTATAGAACATTGATATCGATATTGATTCGAAACATGTGTCCGGTTTTCTGTGCAATTTTTTTGATGAAGTTATCAATCTCATAATCCTCCTTTGGTAAAATTGACAGCGAAATGCAAGATATTGCTGAGAAAGTTCGAAATTGAAATAGGAAATATCGGAACTAGGAAGAGGCGTGATTGTCAGGTTTGCAATTCCTGATAATGATAAAGGAATTTTCAGGGTGACAGGTGACACGAATCATGCGATTGCTAGAATCCTGGTTGCGGGTTCACGTGTTCGGTTATAGTTTTGCACGTTACGTTAAAGATCAGATCACAGTAAATAACATGGGTTTTCATGTTTTCGACCTCCTGGTCTTTGGTAGTCAGATAGGTGACAAATGACCAGTACTTACTACTTCATATCTTGAATGATACTGTACTAATTATTTCATTTAAGTAATACGTCTGCAATAATGTAGTGTTAGTTTAACATAGCTGAAGCTGATGCTGATGGAATCAGAGTGTAATCCGAAACCACGAAAATGATGATCGGAAGCTGAGACTGGAATTTGCTTAAAACACTAGTCAGAAATAAGAATTATGAACTGAGATTGCGTTTCAGGGCATCAAGAGCACAAATTACACTTCATGTGACTTAACTCGAGTTGCATGTTCCAAGAGAAGCTGAGAATGCAGAAGCGTGAACTAATCTTATGTAAAAGATTAGCTGTTGTTAGCGTAATTGAGCGTTAATGATGCAATATAACAGGACTGGGTTCGGTGAGTATATCTGTCGGATGTTGTTGGTCTATAATAAAAGGAATCCTGTGGAAAATAAGACAGTTATTTAGACGATGGATGATGATACGATACTCTCTCGCCTTCTCTCAATAAGCCCTAAGCCTCAATGTGTAGTTAATATTGTTCACTCAGATGTGTAGGATTCTAATAGGAAGACACACTGTGGAAACATGAGTCGGGAGGTTTTGACGGAAATGAAAGGAAGGCGGATTATAATGAACTTATAGGGCGTGTAATATGTACTGCTCTGCCTCAGGAAGTCATCCTGGGCTAAGTTAGAGAAGGCTTTCTGACATTTTGTATAACGTTGTAACATTAACTAATAATATACTCAATACCCAGGTCTACGTCTTGTTATGCCACTTAGTTTTAAGAATAAATACGAGTTTGGGCTATCTCAAGTCAGACCAGACAGACAAGCCTACGCCTAGGCTGTCAAGTCAAGTGCCCGTCATAATAAAGTTTTATAAGAGAAAAGTCTGTAAAATATGTTCATTTGTATTTTTGAAACAGAAATACATTTGGATTTGAACTGAGGCAGGTTTCACAAGGAAACTTCACTTTGACCTGACACATGTTGTGTTGAGAGAAAATTTAAACTTTTCTCCAGCTCCCATTGTGCGTCTCTGTTTTCTGTGAAGTCTCTAGAGAAAGGAGTAGAAGGAAAGTGGCTAGGGCTAGACTTTCGCCAAAAAAGGGCTCAAACGGCAGAAAGCAAGTGTGTGGATAATGTTAGGCTCCTCCAACTTGAACCTGGAACGGTGGAAAGGGAGAAAAGATGCATGTGTGTCATTCCTTTCCATTCTACTTGAAGTTGAAGCGGAATTATGGCCAGGGATGATATAGAGCGAGGAGGGTCTGAGATAGAAGAAAATATGAATCTAGAACCTATAAAGTCCTCGTGTCATGTATGCATAAAAGTGGAAAGCAGTTTAAAAAACTTGAAATGGATTTCTCTCGTAGGAGAAAGATGGGACTTGGAAAGAAAAAAAAGTTTTAGTTGTAAAGATGCCATTATACTGTGACTCTAGTCGAGTTTAAGATGAGACGGGGTTGGGAATGTGCGGCATCATGGATGGAATTATTCCTCGAAATTATGTTACCCTTTCCTAGTGGTTCATGCCCGGTCTCTTGCCGGGCCATGCCTTTGCTACCTTGAATATGTGTAAGTAGAAATATTCGTTAAGTAAATGTTTCTTGGTTTCTGGAGTCAATTGTGCCTTCAAGCTACGAGCATTACCCGAGTATTTCACTGCATGAACTTAAAACTTAATAGTGGTCATAATTCCTAATTTGAGTGGTTACCTTCATCCGCAGTCGGTTATAGTGCGTTAAGACGAACTGTTTATTGTTTGATACACTGGTGAAAGACAATTAAAATACTTAAGTACTGCAATGCTTGAGGCCTCAGTAGCGTTAACACCTTATACATACAATTACTGCATTATTCCGTGTCGGGTTGGCACAATTATACAGTAAGGTGCTAATTAAGCTGCTTAAATTTTGAATTATATTAAGGTTCAATTGATTTAAATATTTAATTCCATGAAATAAATGCAGCTTTTTCACTTCACTGAGATTTTCAGTAGACAACATTTTCTGAGACTTCTTATATTGTGGTACCAGCCTGGACTTGTGAATTGTGAAATGAATGAACAGACAGCGTCGATATGCGTTCGGCTTCCCAAGACACTGTTGGGATATGGGAATGATTAATTTACTGTAACAGATAACAGATTGTATTGTAGAGTACAATTGCATTGTAAGCGTTTGCAGTTGAAAGGTAGAGATTAGGGTTGCATTGTAGTCTCTCCTATCTCTGGAGTGCAGGAGTAAGCGGCGTGTCATGAATAAGCTCAACTGGCTTAGAGATTAGTAAATCTGTGGACGTTCTATTAAGTAAGTCTGAAATATTGTTTCAACTTTCATCAAAGTTTGTGGAAGGACAAAACTAATATTTTATCAAGTTCAATAGTTCAGGGCCGTCGTCGGATCTCGGATCACGTCACGAAACACAAAACACAATTGGCTATACTGTAGGCATTGTTTTACAATATCTTTGACCTGACGTCATTCCGTCATTCCTGATCCTGAAACGAAATGATAGTCGGATAGCCAAGTAGGGAACTATTAATGAACTCTTGTAGAATATAGTGTTGGCGTTTTATAGAGTGCATATCCAATCCATATTTTCATTTTATTGTGGCGGCGGAGGGGAAAAGGCGTAGGTCAGGGCACGGTTGTGTATCGACTATGTGTCTATGTGTATTTCGTTTCATACATATAAATAGGCTCATGAATTTTGTTTTAGGAGAGGTTTAGGTGCGATTTCAGCGGAAATGCAGGCAAATTTTAAATTTTAGAATGGAATGACAAATCGTGTGTAAGATTTGAGTGATGAAATGATCTTTTGTCTTTTGATTGAATTGGAAGCTTAGGTCATATTTAATATAAGGTTAAGCCTTTCGTGGTCTAAGAATGAACACGTACTACACGGACTAATAGGATGTGGAAGAATTTAATATTGAAATAGATGAAAGAGAACCAAAACCAAATGCTTAAGGATAAGGACGGTTCTTCTTGGTGGGCTACCCTTTGTATTGAATTCTTTTCTATGTATTTCTTGTGGTGAGGATCAATGTAGGTGTGAGTTGAACGAGAGAGATTTCTTGTAGTTTCACGTAATGACCTTTTTTTATCCTCGAGGTTTTAAGCTATTTTTTTATTTTCTCCCTTTCCCAAATGTGTGGATAGAACTTAAGGAGTCCCATTCAAACTAATAAACTTTGGTAGACCAAAGAAGAGCGATAAAATGTGTAAGGACATGTATCACGGAGAAGACCAGCGTGAATCCGAAGCTGGAGACGGAAAGCAGAAGTCGAGAGGTTTCAATTTATTACCGTAAAAGGCTTTTCTCTATTATTATTTTCTAACATTTGAGTGGGAAGTGTTAGCCTTCCGTCTTACCTACTTACACTGTCGCATTAATTCCGAGGATTAGGATGGCATGTTTATTTTTTGACTGTTTTCACTTATCTTCAAGGAACCATGCGTGGGAACTCTATTTATTTTTCCAAGTTCTTAACTTTGAGCAATTTCTGTTTACTCAGTTCGCTGCAAGCAGGCGGGATGATCTGTTCCAGAGAAATTGAGATTGGCGAAGGAGGGTGAGGGTTGAAGGGAGAAGATCTAATATATCTTGTAATTCCAATTAGTGGCAGAGTCCCCATGGTTAATTTATGAAGGGACTGTGGTTTTGGCATGCTGAAGACTGACTAAGGCGATGTGGTGCGGTATAAGAATTTATGTGGAGGAAGGAGAGCCGAGGGTTTGGAAGATGGGCACTAAATTAAGTAACATTATTAGATTTTAGTGGAGGTTTTATGGGGGATAATGGAAGGAAAGGTGCTTCAGCTGGTGCTCTTGGGTGGAGGAAGCGGGAGTCTAAGAAACTTTTCAACTGTATCATAATAATTTTATGAGATGCTCAGAAGATGAAATTTACTAATGTATAATGTAGAAGGAGTTTGTAGCACACGCAGAGGCCAGGGTCAGAGCGCAGCAGCAGCGTCCGGTTGTACTTTCTATTCTTATTATTTGCCATATTAGTGAAGTGGTCCCTGCTGTTTATTTTCCATTTTAAGTAGAGAAGGAGAAGGGATTTTAGGAAGAGTGTGCAAAGCAGGACATTTGGGTCAATTTTATTACATTGCTATTCTTGAGGCTTAGAGTGGCTCTTTTTTGGTGAATGGATCGATGAGCTGGCTGCTGGGTTGATCTGGATCCTGATGCATGGATTGAAGGAGAAAGCTGGAGGTAACCCTTTTTTGGGGAGCTCTTAGATCCGCTTCGTTTGCCGTCTCCTTTCTTCTTTCACTTTCTTTATCTGTATCCAGGGGAAGTTTCTTCTCAGAGGACTTGGGTGAAGGAATCTGGAATCGTCTTTTCTCCAACTTGATTTCTTTCCTTATTTTGGACATTGTGTGAGAAGCTTTAGCTTGGAGCAAAGTGGGAATAGGGAAAAGGTCTGGCCTTCCATTTTTTATGGCTTGTGTATCTCTATTTCCCACTAATATTTGTTTATTTCCGCTGGTCAGGACTTTTTTGGTCATTCGTCTTACTAAATGGGATTCTGGCTGCTCCACATTTTCCTTCTAAGGCTGCCTCACTCCCTGGCTACACACCGAATTAGTTTAGAGCTTTGGGCTCCTACTGCTTGGAAAATTGGTAAAATTGAACTGAACTGGTTTTGGGTGAAGTAAGGGGCTGGGGTCGCATTGCTACCTCCAACCTCCAAGTCCGGATATTATTGCCTTCAGCTTCTATTCATGTTTTGAGCTATTCCACTAATCGTCTTGAAACTATTTAACCTAGTAAGTAATGCTCTGGGAACTCGGAACACAGAAATACAGATAGAATTTGTAGAATTTTCTTTCGACTTGGTCAATTTCGGGGAGTTTAATTTAATTTCAACGAAGTTCAACAACTCGTCGAAGTGTAATTATACGCTAAGACTTAGTGATAAGGTGTAAACGCTGCAGGTTTCAAATGGCAAATTCCTTCCTGTTTTCTATTGTGCAGCTGCAGAATACGTTGCTAATCTTCAGGAACTTTGGTATCTTATTTATATTTATGGCTTTTGTATCAATTTCCGGTGAAATGCTTGGAAAATGTGCATATGGAGTGAATATAGTAATCAATACACTAATCAACCGAGTCCTCGGTTACGTACTAATAATTCCGTCTTAAAATTTAATATGCATGCATGCAATTTTACGTGAACACGAGTGAGCTTAAATAAAGTCATAATTCATTTGGCGATTAGAGGGGTAAAAAAGGGATTGATTGGCTGGCATGGCATTGAGTTGAGCATGAATTTGGCTACTTAATAATTTCTGGTAATCTCTGGCTTCAATTCCGTGTATTTAATAAATGGAATCCAGAAACCTGACGACAGCTGTCCGCTACTCCGGATTAGAAATTAGGATAAAATGAAGGGAGCTCTAGCTAGGTTTAGGTTTCATTTTAAAGTTTCGTAGAATTCCAATGAGTGAGTGTAGTGTTCTAGAAGTGCGGCAAGCAGGCTTAGAGAAGAGCTGGTGGTAGTATTATGCATGGATTTAATCTGGAAAGGGTTACTTGATAAGTTTTGGGCGGAAGTTGGAATGAAGTGGTAATTTATTTCTCTTGATACTTGATGACACGACAAGTGGATTGTTTGATGCATATTCAAGTGGAGGGAAAAAGGGCTATTTCTCATTCCTTCTACTAATATTACACACTTGCCTCCCGCTAGACGACTCCTCCTAGTTGATGTTGTTATTGATGGAGAAGGCAGAACTGAATGGACCCTCTTGTCTCCACTCATATGGTAATAATATGCTTTTATGCATGCACTAAGTTGGACAAAGTAGGTCCTCAGGTGCAGCAGGGGGTTTCAGAACTCCCGAATATTTAGTCACATTCTTGTAACTCGATGACGCCGATTGTATGGGAACATGAAATAGCTTTTACGCCCTGGGTCTAACAAATCCCCTCTTATCCCAGACACACGCTATAAACTCGGTGACGCGGGTTAGTCAGGAATCTCTTCCACTCCTGGCGTGTGTGCATTGTAATGGATGAGAGACAGGTTTTCTCTAAAACTTTAGAACTTAGAGTGTATGTTTAGTATTCCAGAATTGCACTGTCAGAGTGGAAGGACTTAACTATTTGTTATTTGAGGAGAAACACATGAACCAGGAACCTCGTTCATTCCCTATTGGCTGAAGCTCTCCTTTGAATTTGCGTTCCACGATATAATTAGCAATTTATGAATATTGGAATTTTCGTAATGACCTCCTTCTCTTGCTGGTGGTCGTTTCTGAATATACACTCGTGTGGAAATACGAGATGCTTGGCTATTTATTTTCCGTCGTATAACTTTTCGCTACATTGAAACAAACTGTTAGAGGTTCATTACTATTTGGTCTAATCCAATTGAGAGAGAAAGGGAATGTAATCAATATATGGTTTCCCATGAAAACAACAACGGAATGAAATTGAATTGGGAGGTAATATTCTGTTTCCCGTTCTGTTTTTCCTTGTCTGATAGCCTCAAACAAATGGGATAAATGGAACTGATATTGAATTACTTACTACCTAGAATTGCATTACGTTTCATTCCCAATCCTCGGCTCAGTGCATCTGCACAGATTATTACTTTAAGGATTTATACGCTTTTTGTCCGCCAAAGTGCACCTTTTGCCCGCCTTCATATTGATCTTTTCTTATACGATGTATTTTACCCGCTTAAATCTGTTCAATTAGGCTTCGGGATGTAGGTATTGTTTAACCACTGGAGCAGTTCCGTTCCGTGTACTGATGTGCTAATTAGTGCCGAATTTCAAATATTAGTTTTAAGTTGAATTTAACACTTAAAATTTATATTTAGCGAAGAAATATATAAATATTTCTTTCACTGTTGTTGAACTTGTATCAGAAATCGACATAACATCGAATAAAGTCAAATGTCAAATTACGTCCGAATTTGTTTAAACAAACTTGTTATCTGGGATTCGGTTTATAGTTTATGGAATATCTTACACGAAAGTTCGAAGACGGGCAGTTGGCCCTAAAGTGAAAGTTAGAAAGCTCGTTTGAAGGCGGCGGGCAAAATTGTATGCTTAGTAAAGTTAAGAAATTCATTTGAAGGCGGCGGGCAAATTCTTATTTCCAGGCGGCGGGTGAGATTAAATACTGAAGTTGAAAACATCACTTGAACTTGAAGGTTGCGGTCAAATGCGAATATTTTGGCGGCCAAAAATGTTTACTGCGTCAGGCAGGAATAATTTGCACATGGAAAAGCGATGGTTGGTTAATGTGTCTAAAGGCGGGCAAATGTAATCTAGCGGGTAGCGGTCAAAATAATATTTACGCTGGAATTCAATGCTCGAGATCATTGAGTGTTGTGAAACACTTGAGTCAAAGAGGAAGTCCAATTTTGATCCCGATCCCAATTCCCAATGAAGAAAGTGGAATTAGGATGAAGGGTAAATCTGCCCAAATGTTGAACTGGGTAGGGAAGTGGGGGATATTGATTTCTTTTGGTGTGGTGTAATGTGAGCTCTTCGCATCAGCTAATGGACTGGAGCGTGAGAGTGATTAAGTTTGGGAATAGAGAGGGTTCTATGTTGTATGTACGTAGTGGGCATAGTTTGTTGAGAAACGACAATGAAGGAGAGTGCCGAATGACCTCCAGAGTTCCAAGGTTGCTTTTATGGTTATTACCTAATGAACAGGCTGGATCGTTAAGTTCAAACTTTTTGTAAATTGTAAATACGACGTAGGACTTGAGGGCGGACGAGGCTTTCTTTTGAGAGAAGTAAAAGTAAGTAAGTAAATGAAGGTTGTTATTCTTAGTTCATTTGGCAGATAAGTTGAAGAGGTTCTGTTCTGCACAATAGGATGGGCTGGCTGTAGGGACTTGAAAAGGGATTGGATGGGAAGTGAAGTGAGTGAAATTAAACTTGTTATTCATCCATTCTGCCTACTTCCTATTCTGGATTGCCTTTCCAATTGAGAGTGAGAGGAAGATTTAGGAGTTGGAATTTGAAGTGTCTACCTGGGCCTCTGGAACCAGAGCACTGTACTTTCCCCTTTCACTCAAACTCCCTCAATTATTCAAACACATTTTTATTTTAGTTTCCACGAACTTGTTGTGCTCTCTCAAGGTTCACCCAAACCAAACCGCTCAAGCTCACGCTTTCTCCGGCTCCGCAGTCTACAGTGGAGAAAGCAAGTGTGATTGTGACAGAGATGTGTTTGAAGTTTGAATAATATTTCACAGCTCCAATCAAACTTATATTTATATAGGGTTCAGGGACAGGGTACAGTACAGTTTTCCAGGCATTTGAACACATTTTCAGTCATCAGGCAAGATGAACGGGTGATATGGTGCAACTGTTCTGCAATTCTAGTGTCAATATTACTTAAATTAATATTATATTGATGTTAGGGGAAACTTTGTGTCCATTCTTTTTTTATTTCGCCCAAAATTGTGGCAAAACCGCTGTATTTTTGAGGTTTTTCAAAAGTAAGTAAGTAGCTAATTTTGAAGCAACAAATATTGTAGTTATGAAGATTTCTATGAGTTTAGAGCATCGCACGGCCCCCAATTTCACGGGGCCGGGGCCGGAGCGGCCCCTGTCGCTAAGTGCCGGCCCCATTTT
>JAQFYU010000543.1:0-20977 GCA_034694905.1 Ceratophysella granulata | reverse complement strand
CGTCATGTGCGTCGTCATGTGCGTCTTCTACGTACATCCTTTTGGTCGCAAGCTGCCGTCAGGCAGGTTTTTAATTTAGGATTTAAGTTCTGACGTGCATTGAAGTTCTGGGTCGAAGAATGCCGTTTATTTCATAAGTTAATATTAAACCGGTTAACTAAAATATATAACGGCGGGCAAATATAAGATATTTTGGTTAGTCAAGAATTTTAGAGTTTGCCCATTTGAGTGGTTATTGGTTAGTTTAGGTTCAGGCTAGTTTCTGCCGAAAACACCAGAGACAACAGTAAATTATTCGGTCAGCCAATATTGTTTGGTCAGCTGTTTTATATTTCTGTAAGTCAGTGTATTTTTTGCAGCCGTTTTATATTTCTGTAAGTCAGTGTATTTTTTGTCAGCCGTTTTATATTTCCGTAAGTCAGTGTATATTTTGTCAGCCGTTTTATATTTCGGTAAGTCAGTGTATTTTTTGTCAGCCGTTTTATATTTCTGTAAGTCAATGTATTTTTTGTCAGCCGTTTTATATTTCCGTAAGTCAGTGTATTTTTTGTCAGCCGTTTTATATTTCGGGCAGCCAGTGCATTTTTTCCCCGTCGTTATATTTTTCGGTTAGTCAATATATTTTCAGCTGTTTTATATTTCGGTCGACTAATGTATTTTGGCAGCCGTTTTATATATTTTAGTCAGCCAATGTGTTTTTGTCAGCCGTTTTATATTTCGGTCAGCTGACGTATTCGTTGTCAGCCGTTTTATATTTCGGTCAGCTGACGTATTCGTTGTCAGCCGTTTTATATTTCGGTCAGCTGACGTATTCGTTTTGAGTAGTTTATTATATTTCAGTCAACTGACGTATTCGTTGTCAGCCGTTTTATATTTCGGTCAGCTGACGTATTCGTTGCCAGCCAATATATATTTCGGTTAGCTGACGTATTCGTTGTCAGCCGTTATATATTTCGGTCAACTGACGTATTCGTTGTCAGCCGTCTCATATTTCTGTCAGCTGACGTTTTCGTTGCCAGCCAATATATATTTCGGTTAGCTGACGTATTCGTTGTCAGCCGTTTTATATTTCGGTCAGTTGACGTATTCGTTGTCAGCCGTTATACATTGCGGTCAGTTGACGCATTCGTTGTCAGCCTTTTTATATTTTAGCCAGTCAATCTATTTTTTCCAGCCGTTATATATTTTGATCAGCCTCGACAAAAGTAAGCTGTAGCCATTTAATATTAGCCAATGTCGTAATTTTCTCTATATGACTGAACTGGAATGCTTAAATTTAGGCCGTTCTGTTACCGACTCTAATATGAAGTTTGATCCGTTTATTCCTAAAAAACTAATCCTAGACTTCTTAGAAGCTCCTCGGACTGAGGTGGAGCAAGTTTTAGCCAAATTGAAAGCTTTTCCAGAAGTGGGATTTCATTTGGTACTAGCTGTTGTGTCTTGGCTGTGTTCAGGTGCATAAGTCGGGAACTGGTAGTTCTTTGTTAATCAGGCTGGTTCCAAGGAGTCGGACGAAATGCGGATTCCTGAGCAGGGTGAAAGGAGGTTTGGGCGGAAGAAGTATTTTGTGAGAAGTGGCGTATCCGAGTGGTTGGAGTAGATTGGCTGGTGCTCTGCTTGCTGTGGTCGTGATACAAAGTGAAAAGAGTGGGTTGATGTAAATTGGAAGTTGTGATGGGAAAGAAGTTGGTGGGCTGAGACTTGGCTCCTCGAGTCTTCCGTGTAGTCCTGGAGAAAGAAGGGAAAGGAAGTGGGGAAGGGATTGTATAGAAATTACTGGGTGTGGAATACACAATTAGACAGGGAAATGCAAACAAGAGCCAAGGAAGCCTCATGGGTGTTTGTTTGTTCCCAACACAAAATCCAGAACGTACATATTCTACACTTACTTCCGTGGATCTAGAAAACAAATTTTCTCCAATACCTCCAATGCTAAGTGTACATTTCCTAATTTGCCCTTCCTTAGTCTACATAATAGGCACGTTTAGTACCCTATAGCACGGAAGTAGGAGAAGGGGATTAATTCCTTAATTATTATTATGCCCAAATAGACAAGCTTACGACTAAAGTTCAGGTTTCCATAGAATGGCAAGGCACATGCTGGCCCTCGTGCTGCACGGCTTTGGATAGGTCATGGCAATTTTGGGAACATTCGGAACTCCCTTTTGACCATGGAATTTAATAGTACTTTAATTAGATTGCTGAGATCAACATACTGGAATGGGATTCAATTCTTGCCAAATTTTGTTTATTTAAAGCTGTAAAAATTGGATAAAAGATTTTTGGACAAAGCATTTTTGTTTAATACTCCGTGTCGTTGTGGTTCAATCCTGATATTTAAGTCTGCTAGGATTTTAGGTTCAAAATTGAATTTTAAAGCCCACTGTACAGCATATAAACCGTAAATCTCGAGAATAAAATATAAAATATATTACATATCCGACTTCGAGTCTCAAATTACAAGCTTTCGTCGACTGTTTCGTGTTTTGCTGTTGACAGCGAAAGAAAAGCAAGCGTATAGGCCATAGGAATAAACTATGCGAAATTTATGAACTTGTAACTTGAATTGATTGTAAAATAAATACATAAACATAATTTTCCTAACGTGATTCATCTCAAATTTCTATTTCAATGCACGGAATTCACAATCTAGGACTATGGCTACTCATAAATGGGATTTACATCAGAATTCCAAATTAAGTTGGATTCATTTACGCAATTACGTTTCTCGAAACAGAAATTGGTAGTTTACAGTAGTACTTGCGGTTTATTGGAAATGCGGTTTTCCAGAAGTTGTTCATTTGTTTAATGTAGAAAGATAAAAGGAATTTGGTAAAGTAAAGCCTAAAAATTACCAGTGCGATGAGAGATTTTCGTCGTGATAATGCGGTACATTAAGAAGCAAATGTCCAGCGTTGTCAAAGCAGAGCCTTCCTTGGTGAAATCCAAGGACGCATAAACTTCACTGCATACAGCTATCACAGTGATATTAATGGATTTTAATAATGCAGAGAAAGCGGTTTTCAATTCCATTCTCCTAAATAATAAAAAGGGAGATGCCGGAGATGGAGACGGATCTAGATTCAGTTTTGGGCTTAACGTAGCAGAACGCCCGAGTTACAAAGAGAGAAAGAATGACAAATGTTGGAAGAATGAAATGAGGCGAGTGGAATGACGTTTTAAAACGGCTGGATTCCAAAATTAGGAAATGCGTATGTGAGTATGATTGTGAATTGAGTGTCTAGCCAAGGGTCCGGACATTGGAAATGATGGATGGCTCAATGGTGGCCATAAGACTCCGATCTAGTCCGATTTTGGCAGCGCCAGTGGGGAAAACGAGGCTGAGAGCTGGACTGGAATGCTTATTACCATTATTGTGAAATAGTTGAATATTAGGCCTTCCCCTGGCTTTTTTCAATAGTGCTTAAGTTGGGCTCACGTACAGAAGATACGAGGAGCACATTCCGTACATAAGTCATTCAGGAAAGCATGGACTCGTCCTGCTCCTCCAAAGATGCTACTTGACGCTCTGCACTGTGAAACACATGAAAAGGCTGGAAGTAGCTGAGCTCACTCCCGCCGTAGCAGAAAGTAATGACCGGCTGAATGGAATCTACGGGCTTTGGTTGAAGGGCTGAGGCGTGATGGTCTGGGTGCTTGAGCTGTGATCTGTAGGAGGAACTTAAGACCTGATTGTTGTTCCCTCCAGGACCTGGAAATGTATGTGATGGAGGATTACTTGAATGACGACGGACTCACCACGACGAATTCCTTGGGCGAACTGGAGTTTGACTCCGAAATGAACATGGCACTTAATTACACGAACTCGAGTCGTGGAACGGACCCAGACGTGATTCACAACCCAGTGGTACAGGCCATCTTCTCTGTGATATATGTTGTCATCTTCATCCTAGGATTATTCGGAAATGTTCTCGTCTGCTACGTAGTGGGACGAAACAAAGCCATGCAGACGGTAAGATCAACTTTGGACTCAGAAAACAAGTGCCGATCCCAGATTATTTCCAAATGGACTTTTGAACGAGTTAATCTAGAAGAAAGGCTTAAGGTTCTCTATTACTCTTTTGAAATTGGTGCCATGTCCTTTGCCACGAGCTTTGTCCCTAGATACTAGAAAAATTTTGGGGGCTCTCAATGACGGAGTCAAACTTTTCTCATGTACTCACACAATTTGCTCTCACGAATTTCAAGTGAATGGTGAAGGTCCTTAGCCAAACAATTTCATCGCAAGAACTACTTTAAAGAGTGAAATGGTGACGAGATTTCGGAAAGTGAACCTGCTATAATTCTGTCACGCTTTTCTGCCTTTTATTCAATTGAGTTGGCGTGAAGTAGCTAAATTAGGTAGGTACTCCGGCATCTAATTAACAATCAAGTTAGTCTCGAGCCCCACCATACTGTACAACCTGCTATTTTAAATGATTTAATGGAACTTTGTAGTTTACAGGTGACAGATAGCAATTCTGTACATAGTTTTGAAGTGACAGCTTGTAGAGTAATTTTTTATCTTGGCACAGGACGAATTCAGGCTCACCATTTTGATTTTCTGTAGTCACGTTCCCGTTTTCCTTTCTATTTTTTCGCAATAGAAATGCAGGAAACGTCAATATTTGTACAAAAATTGGGAAAAGAGCCAAATATTAGGAGAATAGTGATTTTAGCACAAAGAGTTTGCCCAAAGGATGATAACCTCTTTATAAAACTGATTTGTTGACAATTTTTTTGGAAAATGAGCAGAATACGAGTCCAAGATTTGAGATCCTGCCGAATCCGGACTTTCTCCTTGGTCTTGGGTCTTGGTGGTCGTCCACTGAGGTTGAGGTCTGGGAAGAAAAGACTATTGATCCGTGTTCTAATATTCCACAGGTTACAAATTTGTTCATCACTAATTTGGCACTTAGCGATATTTTGCTCCTGTCTCTCGCCGTTCCCTTCACGCCCATCTACACTTTTCTACGAGAATGGGTTTTTGGGAAAGTGTTGTGCCATTTGGTGTCGTATGCCCAAGGAACGAGTGTCTACATCTCCACACTGACACTCACTTCGATTGCCATTGATCGGTTCCGATTGATTATATCTCCTTTCAAGCCCCGAATGAAACTCACGACCTGCTTCAGCATTATCACCAGCATTTGGATCTTCTCCCTTCTGGCTACGCTTCCCTACGGGATTTTCCTCAGCCATCAGATTGACGATGACAAATACGTCTGCATTGAAGTATGTCAAACCTTTACTACCCTTCATTTGTACTGTTTACTCGGCGAGTGTGATCGGGGTTTCATCTATGTCAGGCAATCACTCAAAGATATGACTTTTGCGAGTGATCTGATCAGAGTTATGCTTTCTCCAGACCAACTAAATCAAATAGCACCAATTTATTCCCTTTCATAGTCATTTAAGCTGCTGGTTGTTGATACTACTTACTACTTTTGACGCCTCAAACGTAAAATAACACTTCGACAGTGAAATTGTGTATTTAAAACCTCAAATATAAGTGGCTTAAACTATATTTAACAGAGATAAACAAATTCTGAGATGGCTATTATGCAAATCTATGGCAAAAATCAGCTAATTGACAATCAAATTACAATCAAATCAGAATTAAAATAATATAATTTGATAAGATCAAAATCATAAATTATTATCAAAGAAAATAAGCAATTTAAATCACGATTTTCTTTTACATTTACCTATTATAAATTTACATTATCAATTTAGGAATATATAAAAATCACAATTTTTGAAATTCAAAAGTCATTTCACAGCTCAAACTCATGATTTCAAAATCACAAACCGCGAACGCTTTCTCTAACCAAACATATGGAAAGCAGAGAAAGGTGAAAGGATGTTATGACAAAGAGAATCGGATTTATTCGCGATGAGACTAGTAAGTCCTACTTTGATGGAGTATTTTCATTCCTAGAAACACTAATCTCCGATATTTCAAAATGAAAAAAAGTAGTAATCGAACAAACGACTTTCTTTATGAGAGATTTGAATTTATTAGAGACATAAATTGGTTCTGTGAGCCGTAAAGCCGGACTTTTGATGAAGTTTTAGGATTTAGGTTGTTTTCTATGTATGATACGACATTGTTTTTTGAGAAGAATGGTCTTAGTTTGTTGGTGAAAGTGGGGAGACAGTTTGGAATTGAATTTTGACTGGGTCCACAGGTTTGGCCTTCTGAGGGAATCCGCCAACTGTTTAGTTGGTGCACAGCCGTGAGTCAGTTTGTATTTCCATTCATCATCATTTCCTTCTGCTACGTCAGAGTGAGTCTGAAGCTGAAGTCGAGAGCTAAGACGAATCTGGGCTCGAAGAACACGAGAAAGGAAGAGATTGAGAAAGAAAGGAAGAGAAGAACAAATCGCATGTTAATTTCCATGGTAGTCTTCTTCGGATTTTCCTGGTAAGCTTTACATTTCCGGGTGTGGAGAGTCCTTGACGCATTGTCACTTCCTGGACACGGCCACCTCAGGTGACGCACTGTCTAACCCTTTCACACGACCCAATGAATTCAACCCGCTTTCCTCGGCTCAAATTCTCTAATTCCTTAGTCAAATACGCTCTCGTACGACAATTCCAACTGAGTAAGCATCGAAGCACACGTCTTTTGTTCCCAGCATACGGCTTCGTCTTTCGCAAATAATCCAAATTCAAACCGGTACACTTATTCCATTTAGAGTAATAACGGGTTTGCCGCAAAACATTGTTTTTTCTTTCTTGGCTTAAGCAGAATTTAAAAAATTATAGCTTCTTCATCTGATATCAAATTCTAGCAGATTTATCGGTTTAAACGATGGCGCTGGAGTGAATACCTAATTCCAGGTTTTGGGGTGGGGGAACATAAGGTTTTAATGGCGAAATTCAGTGGAGAAAGCAAAATTCTAATGGCGAAATTCAGTGGTGAAAGCAAGGTTTTAACGACGAAGTTCAATGAAGAAAGCATGGTTTACATGGCGAAAGTCGGTGGAGAAAGTAAGATTTTAAAAACGAAATTCAATGGTGAAAGCAAGATTTTAATGGCGAAATGCAATGAAGAAAGCAAAATTCTTATGGCGAAATTCAGTGGTGAAAGCAAGGTTTTAACGACGAAGTTCAATGAAGAAAGCATGGTATACATGGCGAAAGTCGGTGGGGAAAGTAAGATTTTAAAAACGAAATTCAATGGTGAAAGCAAGATTTCAATGGCGAAATGCACTGAAGAAAGCAAGGTTTTAATGGCCAAATTGCAGTGGTGAAAGCAAGGTTTTAATGGTGAAATTTAGAAGCGAAAACAAGGTTTTAATAACGAATTTATCGAAAATGCAAGGTTTTAAAGGCGAAATTCCGTGGCGAAGAAATCTACGAAACTTACCAAAGCGACAACCAAATTTATTTTTTCTTTGGCATCTTTATTGACAACGTTTTAGCAAACAAGTGATTTTGGAAAGTTCAAAGCTGAAAGCATCGATATGACGTTATCCTTTTAAATTGGTGGCAAAATTCACCAGCTGAAAAGGCTTTTTAAAAACAGGGATTGATCGATCTGCAGGTGTACCGTACTGTACATATTTTTACAAAAGCAAATGCCTGTTTCGGTTTTCCACTTCAAGATGAAAAGAGGAATGTACAACCATTCCCCGTGACCATCTATTATTATGAACTCGATTTTTAATAAATGGGCAGTGGATTGACTGAACGTGAAGAGCATCCAAAGTAGTCGGACACGGAAAGACCAGCATAATAATGAAGTCTACACCCCAATCAGTACAGAGCATGAATGCTAAATAATGTATAATATCGAAAGCTGGTTGAGATCTTGGGATGCTGTTTGAGACGGTCCTTGAATATTTGATATCCACTTGGAGCACTCGAGAGCTGTAATCTAAAAGTCAAGTTTCATTAATAATACCGCATTCTTTGGACAAGTATTCCAGGGATTAATAATACAAACTCCAGGCTCCTTTTCTTTGTCCCTTGTGCTCAAGTTATTGGAAAGTGCAGTGCTTCATGTTCAGATCCTACTTACTCAGAACAGCCCAAACTTATGCCATAGCTCAGGGCTACATATTCTTTTCTCAAATTACTTATGCAATATGCATGTGGCTCAAACTTATTCCGAGAGTTTGAGGAGTAGTCATTACAGTTACGCAGTCAAGGGTTCAATAACGTCAGGCGATACTTCCGGTAGTTCCGCGACTCGTCCAGTTGCCAAGCAATTTTCTCCAAACTCTCCTTTCCACTTTCTTTCGAGTCTATCGAAGCTCAAACTTATCCCGTTTCTGAGAAACAGAAAATCCACATTCCAGAATTTACTGACTTCTTGGAGCCGCAGTTAATGGCAAGCAAACCAGTAAGACATTAGTCAAACTTCATTCAGTTGGAGGTTTCTTAGACGTTCTTCAATATTACTTGAACAATGGAAAGCAATGCACAACTAGAGCAACAGTTTTCTGGTCTGTAGTTAAATTTTGCGCGGATTTTTGAATTTGTTGAATCAATTTCTTCGTTCGAGAGCCATTTGAGAAGGTAGACTAGATAACGTCATTCGAAAATGGAAACAACTTCTGAAATATGTTTCTTTTCAATCCGTCGTGGTTATAAAAGCAGACTTTTGAAAGGCATTCTCTATTTTAAATATTGAAAGGCTGATGCTATCAATTGATGAACTCGTGTAATTTGAATTGGGGAAGGAAGGGTGCAAATGCCAAGAGACACCGTAGTATTTTTTCTAATTATTTCCATAGAATCCCCACGCTCAACTTAAAAGTTCATGTGACTGAATTGGGTGCGTGCGAGGCGGATGGAGAAAGATTCCTGTTAGATAATCTTCTCATCACACGGACCAATTGTCCTGAATATTGAAAAACTGTCTGCTTTCTTAGACAACTTTGTTTCTTATTCTATCCGAACTAAAGTTGGATAATGGAGAGCAGACTTGGGCTTTCTTTGAGTTCCCAGCCTTTTATTTGGAGTAGAGGCGGGTTTATAATCATTGAGGGTGATCAGGTCGTCGTGCCTACTAATGAGCGCGAAGTGTGGTCTCTAGACTCAGACCTCCACACGGACGGAAATGTAAAGCCCTGTCTCTTGGTTGCCTTTAAACTTGGTCAACTTATTGAATGACGTGAGTATTCACGCGGAAGAGTGGACTTACTACAATTTGTGCTTCTTCATCGCTCATGCCATTGCCATGACCTCCACCTGCTACAACCCCTTCCTCTACGCCTGGCTCAATGAGAACTTCCGTAAGGAGTTCAAACAAGTGATCGGTGACCCTTGCTTCTCTCAAACACAGTCCAATCTCACTCGACCGCGGCGGTTCCTTTCCGAACGGACCTGCAACGGGAACGAAACGGTCCAAGAATCCTTTCCGCCAGGAGCTTCTCAGGCTGGAGGCGGAAGTGTGAGTCCGCTCGTTCGACCGCTCATTCTGGAAACCATTGACGAGCAGACGTCCAATTCCCAGGCAGTGGCTGTCAATTATGACCAGATGACAGCCATGTTCAGTGCTGGGACCAACAAGGTGGAAATCCACACGCCGCAACAAGCAGAGAGCTCCACAACGGATGTAACCAAGGACACAGAGTCGACTAGGGTTGACTAATCAGTTTGACATTTTGATTTACTCCCTTTTGGACTGACCTTCTTGGTCATGGTCAACATGGTGCTAGCGTACAGGCGTGTGCTTGAACATTTGATGGGCAAATTAGCAGGAGCTAATCTGTGCTGACGTGCGTGTTGGTTGAGTGAAGGTGTGATAATAATGCTTGAGACGCAGGGTGAAAGCGAAATCTGGGGCAGCTCTCCTAAACCCTGACTCGAGACTCCTAAATATGAGATGAGATTATGATACTTAGCACTTAGCACTAGGATCGTAACTATTTTGATGGAATATATTAACATAGAAGGACCGACGGGCATATACTCGACACTACGACACTCCCGAGTCTAGCTATACATATACACGGTGCCAAGACACGTTGAGCTGCGTCACCTGTAATAGAAATTAAGTATAATTTTATATAGTTGAGGATAACATTGCATGTTATGACATAGACCTAGCTCTAGTTAATATTTAATGCAGTGTTCTCAAAACTGAATTAAAATAAGCAATACGTGCATGCATGTGTAATCAAATCAGAGAGCTCGATCCATCATCATCACGTCACGTGCCGTCAACCTGAGCAACAAGCCGTTTTCATGACTTGGGAAAAAAGCTTTGACACAGAATGGCTCTAGTTCCCAAAACACTTTTACACTTTTTAAACGGAAGACTAAAGAAATTATGAGGCTGAAGAGCTTGGAAGAAGATGAGAATTGGACATTTTAGTCTTCACTTCGTCTACGCCATTCACTCGCACCTTCTCCGCTTTCAACTTTCAGTGCGTGAAAGTAAATTGAACCACTTTGAGCTGATGACGCAGGAATTGACAGTAGGCAAGTGATACCTGCACTCAAGATCAGTTAGCGACCAGGTTGCTCAGTGACTGGTCATCCAATATCATATCTACAGTGGGCAGGAATGTAGAAAGCTTCTTGTCTCAAATTACAAAGTTACATGCCAAAGTTGGACAGCTCTTTTGCAGCTCAACTCGAGCTCAACTCCATCAATTCCCAGTTTCTTTTGTAAAAGTAAAAAGGCTCTGTTGTTTAGAGTGGGTAGGTACTTAATTTATATTTGGAAGACATTATTTGTACGTAGTATTCATGTAAGCTTGTGGAATTTATTGCTGGTTCAGGTTGACTGGCTCTTTGCCCAACATTTTTTTGACTTTCTCCCAAAAAATCGAGTTTACAATAGTCGTAGTACCTTGAGTAAAAAATGCGTGCTTATTTAGTACCAAAGTTCTAGGAAGCTAGTTGTTTGAATAGACGACGGAGTGCGTTCTAAACTCTCGTATTTGAACAAGATTATTTCCTAACGGTGATAAATGGATATTGAGAAATGAATATATATTAGAAATCCGTATTATGCACGTTGGTCCTTAATGATAGCTATCATATCGTAAAATACATAGTTCAGTTGTTCAGACTTGATCGCATCTGTCTTGCAGAAGCAATTACATAGATTAACACATTGTTATGTAAACGTGGTTACATCATGGTACTCTGATCTGGTGAGCTCAAGCCAATGTAACACATAATATACCTATGAACATGTAAATAAAAACTTTAAGGAAAGGAAATAAAAAATATCAAAAAGAGTATGGGACAAAATGAAACCAGGATCATGAGACATGTACAATTTATTCTGCATGTATAAACTCCATTTGAAGCGCCGCTGTTGCAGTTGAACTTAGAGTCTGCCGTACGCGAGTAGTAAATTTAGCCTTCCGGCCTGGGCTGAATGTCCTTAGATTACTCAACTACTTTCACTGAGAAGCCATTACTGGTTTCCGCGTAGAGAACCTAAAACTCTATTTGAGATTTCATTCTTAAGTATTTCCATCCACCGTCTAGTTACTTGGTAGCTATGGTCTCTTGATCACCCCAACGACGTCGGAGTCCGGGAAGCAGGAGACCTGTCCCCAATTGGCTTCTGGTCCATCAGGCACTCTAACCACTCCGGTCCAGACATTCGGACGAGAAATGAACTGAAAAATACATGGTAGCCCATGTCACTCAGAATAATTTAATACGCCTTCCCATTCCAGCCACACAAACTGTTTCCTTTTCCTCAATTGCCTTCATTGCACTCTGCCGAACGGTGCCGTTGGGCTGCTGCGGCTCAATTGAGTATTGGGTATTGGGTTCGGCTTTCACTCCACACTACACGATACATTCACAATGTAAATTCAAATCATGTAGAAGCCATATGCTACTAAAGTAACCCAGATTGTTGGAACTACTGCTAAATTCCCGATTCATACAAATAGTTCCCAAATTCGATTTTAATCGGAGCGGAAAAGGTCGACTGCTCTTCTACGTTCTCCAAATTCTGAGAAGAACATGAAGCCCGGCTTAGTGTTGAGCATAAAGAAGGAACTGCAGATCATCACCACGGGGAAAAGAAGGAGGAATTAAGAGATGCGTCATTGGAGCGGACTTTGCGGGGAAAGGACGGAGGTTGGTGGTGGATGATTCAATCAATCAGCTAATATGTCCTAATGGAGAAAGGCCTGGAGCGTGTTGGGATGGTCTGGCTGCTTGTTCGTCCAATGATAATAACCATAATAATGATAAGATCCGAATGGAGAGAGAGGAAGGAGATTGGGAAGTCCCTGGGGCACAATACTTCTTCTAGATTTAACTTTCTCCTTCTTTTCAAAAACTCCTTTTCCCCAGTTCTGTCAACCGTGTAATTCACTGTCCTTCACAAAATTACGTTTATTGTAATTCACTGTTGGGAAAACTGGGAAGAAACGCCTGGACGGATAAGTTCCTGGACATTGCATCTGCACGGAAAAGTACAACTACCCAGGAGACGGAGTACAGACTTACAGACGAGCACTTAATGATGATTCCGGATCTGAATTAAAGCCTTGCGCCTGGCGAGGCAGCTGAACAAGAGGTTTGGCTCAGATTGCTTTCACAGAACAGATTCATGTCTCCTTCTTCCTTTCCCATCTCGGCTATTATGCGGAAGAATCTAATGCCAAATTGCCTAATGCACCCTCACTTAGCCTTCGAATGTTCGTCTACAATAGTCCACCGCTTTCAAGGACTTAAGATCCACCTTCATAAAAATCAGGAATAATTCATTAAGTCAATGACAAAGAAATCTGACTAGCAAAGAATGGTCGTTGGCAATTGCATTCATTAGGGGGATTCACGAGTTTGGCTGGAAACAAGTGTCGCAAAGGGCTGTGTTGTATTGGGTATTCCAAACTTTGGACATCAGGAATTGCGTGCGGAATTTCAAAATATGAAACTCTTTGAAATACTTCCGCTCTTAATTTTCAGAAATAGTATGCAAAGGAGAGTCAGATTTTGCCCAAACATAATAGCTGCTTCGTGAATTTCCCTAATAACTCGGCCTTCGTAAATTCATCTCCCATGTTCTTCCTGCAAAACCAATTTTTGCAAATCAGCAGCTTGTCCAAACCATCAGCTCTGTCGTGAATCTCCCTAGTAAATCCGTACACTCCTTTACTATGTATTGCATCCTTGATGTTCAGGTCCATTTAATCCATTTAATCCAGTTTGACTTGGATAATGATCAAAGACTCGCGGTCTGCCTTGTAGTTGCTCCTGAATGTGAAAATGAGCCTTAAGCCTTCTGTTCATAACTTCCGTGGGTAGGCAAGGGAGTGCGGGGATCTTGAGTCCGCTCCACGTCAAGTCCTTCAACACGGTGAGAACTCAATATGCTCTGGAGCATACTGATTTTACATTATAAACCTTAGCCATAAGCCAGAGCTGTTAACAGTTATCTGCCTAGACTCAAGTTTTGTTTATTAAGCTTCCCACGTATTAAATTATACGTTAAGTAGTTTGAGGACACTCGGTGTAGAGTGCATTCTGAGTTCCACTCGAGGCTCTTCTAGTCTAAAAGCCTTCTAGTGTGTGTGTAGTCTGGCTCCAACGTGTGAAAGCGGAGGAGGAGAAAGCAGTGGGCTGAACAAGTTGTAGACGGAGACGAGAGTGCGGAACAATGAATTGTAAGAAACACATTCATTACCACTACGACCAACACAAATCCTTCAATTTCCTCGGCCTAGTTCCAGATTACTCCTACCAGTTCGACTAAGTAGTACGGGCTTCGTGTTCCTGCTCATGGCCATAGACAAACAAACTTCTGCCGCCTAATGATAGGAGTTCCGGGAGTCCAGATGCCTACATACAAATCTTGGTCGAGACGCTTCACCACGACACGACTCGGCTATGTAACGGGCAGTTTGTAACTCGTTCTGGAACAACACTCCTCACAATTGTCTCTAATAAGCCTCAAACCAAAAAGTTACGAGTTATGTAGAACATCAAAGCAACTGGTTAAGCCATCACAAGTCGGATTTGTGTTCAGATGTATTCAAAGTAAAAGGATGTAACTGCGAGTGCAATTCCGCTACCGTCGGTACGTACAATAGGCTAGGTATAAACCTTCTTCATGGTGTTCCAGTGCCGTATATATAACACTAACTATTCTACTGAACCATCCTTTCTTCATTTTAGTTTGAGTTAAGAGTGTATCGACAAAGGGATTCAAAATATTTGAAAAATATTTTTAAATCCCGAAATTCTGTTACGTACAAGCCACCACAACCAATCGTAACATGAAAAGGAATTTGTCAACGTAATACAATACCACATCACGACTCACGACACGACTCAAGATTTTCCCCATTTCCCTATCTACTAAACTTCCCATTTTGAGCACAAAACAATTCCAAATACAGCCCTTTCTGTCAACATGTATGTACTAATCAAAACCACAACTGACGAAATTGAATACCAGCAGTTGCAGCATGAATTAAAGCCACGCCTTGAGGTTCTCACATTTTAGGCATTACCATACAATCTCAATCCACATGTCATAGATGGAAAGATTGTTTTACATGTTTTGGAGAGGATTGAATTATTTGACATTAAGGTCAGTTTAACCTTCCCGGAATAAACATTTCTTCAAATTTGGTCACTCAGATACGTATATATGTATTACAAAGTCCTGGATATCTTTGAATTGATTGGCTTTAATTGCTCGAACTATCCCATAATTTTGCACTATGCTGACAAAATAGTAAAAATGCGAATGCCAGATTGGCTTCACACTCGGCTAAGGGTAAGGGTTGTTTGACAAATTTTGAGCCATTTTTGAAAAACCATAAAACTAATAAAACTGTACAAATTGGGCTGAAACTTTCACTGCAAGGAAAGTAAACATTGCAACTGAACATTTTCCCTCTCAATTACGTTTCGAAATATGTATAATAATCTTTGTTGATGTGTTTTCGTAAATACAATACAGTTCTTAGAGCATGCTTATATTTTCATGAACTTATGTGTTGTCGTTTTTGTTTTAGAAATTTTTAAATAGATGACAGTTAAGCAAATCGTTTCAGGACAATTTAGGTGAAAATTCTTTCTTCCGCAATGGCTAAGATTTCTTGAAATCCTCACAAGTAAATCTCAACTGTGAAAATATTTGGCAAAAATTATGCAGGGACAAATTAAATAAAAAAATAACTTTCATGATAAACACGAGATATTTTACAATATTGTAGTAGAGTCGGTATGCATAATGCATAAATTTTGCCCAGAGTTTTGGGGTTTCTAGTCCAGGTTTGTCTCTGGTGAAGTTTTCAGCCCAAACCATTTTACAGCTTTTCAAAAATAGCATTAAAATACATGAAACAACCCTCGTATACTGGAAAGGAGTAAACTGAGGGTTAGCCAAAGTTCTTTGAAATTGTCCTTGGAGCATTCCAGCAATAGTTCCAAATTATTTACAGAAATTCCTGAAATACGGCTTAATCTTTCTGAGGATTCAGGATTTAGGAGAGGTTCTATTGTTTTCACTCTACTGGAGTGCTTGGAGCACACGGTAGTAGTGCTTATCGTACGTAATTATACTACAGTTTCCATGACAATGACAAGTAGGTAGCTTTTCATCGGCCACTGAATCCTACATTTCTCAAATCGCTCCTCTACTAGTCGTGATTACGCACTATTTGCAAGTAGATCCATAATTCTAAGATCCATAATCAAACTTTTCCACTTTTCACTAATTTCTTTCATTTTACGTTCTAATTTCATTCACTTTCTAATGAATACGTTCAACTTGAAACAATTCTGTCGTGAATTTGTAGACTTTCTCCTGAATGAGTTTCTCTGTTTTCTTAAGCTTAAGCCGAGTTTTAGTTCTGCCGTCGTCTTTTGAGGAAATGCTTGACTTTCTCCAGCCTTCTTAGGAATGGACGCGTAGATGTTGGATCCGAGTGTTCTCCCTTCTTCTTCACACCACGACACTATTGTTCTAGACTCACTTCAGGCACACTTCACTGTTGAATTTGTCCTGGATTCCTCCAGACTTCGCTCGAACCCAAGCCAAGACTCAAAATGAGAATTATGGTCATTTCATAAACGTGCTCCGGAGTAATTAGTCTTTTTGACGTTTTAACCTCCCGACTCAAGCAAGCTCAATTTCTCCTCTCAAAAGTATTTAAATTCAAAGGAAAAGCCAAGTTTCAAGAGCCGGATTTTTTTCACCCAAGTTTTATATGATTGGGGGGATCGGACAATTTCCCACTTTAATACATTATCGACCCATTTTTATACCTGAAGTTAAAACAGAAATAAAATTATCCCACTCAATTCTTTTCTGCTTAGAACTGAGTGCAATTTCCTATGCATTATTTTCCTTAAAATTTTTGTAGAGAACTCGGAGCTTGACTTACGAACATGAGGCTTGGGCTGGATCCTTGAAACTGGAAATTGTGTTTCATAACCCTTTACATTGTTCATTTCACGTATGTCGGATCATGCAGCATTCTCTTCGGAAACCTTAAACAAAAATTGGAGCTTTCCCTGGAATGGACACTGTTCAACAGTATTGTGTATTCGTACAAGTTTCATTTCTATTTTTTTGTGTTGCATGTCCAATGTCCACACAATCTACATAATTTGATAATAAACAACTCGTGTAATGGTAAGTACATTTTTTTTCAGGTTCAAGGTACTTGCTGCAAATTTTAGCTTTAAGATCTCAACGGTTCACTCACACCGACATAGTAACCGATCTTTATACGGAATATTTTTGTATATGTTAAGATTTTACTCGATATTTGCACGTTTTGATTGTATGACCGACTGATTTTGGTGCAGATTTTGGAGTTTCAAACATATTTGTGCAAGTGCACCTGAACATTTCGACACTTTTGGAAGGTATGTTTTCTATTCATAATGGATCCTTTATAGTTCAGCCTAATAAGGCATTTAATTTCTCATATTTGAATGAATATTTTTACATTGGTAAGCATTTAAACAGAGCGATATAAATGCGACATTAAGGCGATAAAAATATTTTCCCTGATTGGCATTTAATTGAGATTTAAACCAATAAAAGTTACGCTTTTTCCGATATTAATTCCAAAATTCCTGATATTTATTCCAACCATGCCGATATATCTTACTATATAAATTCATCGCAACTTCAGTGTTTTTTGCAAGGTAGCAAATAGGTGTCGTAACATTTATAAAATCAAAAAAGCATCAATCAAAATCGACATTAACCGCCTTTGCAAGGTTTTATAGGGAAAATTTTGTCTAATAAAATTCAACCCAAGTCTCGATTTACTTATTGCCAAATTCGTGTCTTTATCACCGTATTAAATATTATAAGCCGTTTGCATACTTTAAAAGACACTTTAATGCAAATTTTGGATATTTGTTGCATATTATAGTGCCTTACAAGTGCCTCAGTTTTGATTTGAACTCATCTGCCAATGGTTATCAATTAGTATATCAAATTAATTATAAATTTGGAATTGCAGAATATTGACACATGGACCTTCATGCATTCGTTCTCTCTTGGCTCATGCTTCTATGTAGTTCAAATCTAATGAGGAGGACCTCTTGAGCACCGAACTGTTGAAAGTAAATACCGGAAAAGGACTAAAGCTGGGGAAGCTTATTTGAAGTGGAGGACGTCTGGAGCCTGGTTGAAGAAGAAGAAGTTAGTGAAGCTGTTTATTCCCAGTTCTTCCGCGTATTGGCAAGTCCCTTCTCATTAATGTAAATGGTCCTTGGTGCTACTGAGCTCCGTTACTTCCTCATAAATCACTTGTTGAAGCTCTGGAACACTCCTGTCTTTTCCTAAGTGTATAAGCCACTTGATTCGACTCATTCCATTCAATGAAGCGATTTCAAGAGTCTCACTTCTGAGGAAATTCCAAGTTCTGCTCAGCCTCTCATTTACATTAATGACGCCTCGCTCGTTGACGCTTCGAATCCACTTGGGAAGTCTCAAGCACTGAACCCACTTCCCACTTCACTTTCTCAAGAAACAATTCTCCTAATTGGGCAGGGGGCTTGTGGCATGGAACTCACGCTTACCTCAATTAAAAATAGAAATTACGAAGAAATTAGACTTTGTTCGGCTTGAGTGTCTATCCTCCTAACTACATCTCCGCTTGTGGAAAGATATCAATATCCTATTAACTGAACTTGAAGAGATTCTATATTTGGAAAAGCAAGTTCTAGTTCCACGAAAAAGAACTGTTGGCCATTTGGTGACTTCCAATCCGCACAATAGAACCTGGAAACACAAAAGATGGAAAGAATTGCTCAACTCTATTAATCTGGCACGCAGTACTTTTTCCAAGTAGTATCATGACTATAGGAGGATTGATGAAGCTGAGTAAATGATCCTGTGGTTCCGCTGGGTTCGACCAGTCCCCGGAAAATCATGTGATCTAATGCGGCGCACATCCTGTGTTGTTGTTGAAGGGCTTCCGAGCTGAGAATAATGTAGTTAGCGGAGGAAGGGCCTCACTGGAATGGGAATGATTTCCTCTGCTTTTCCGGAAACACTTTTCTGGGATGTTGGGTGGCATGGCAGGGAGAAGCACTACAGATAGTCCAACTTTTCCATTATTACCTCGCTTCACTTCTGCCAGCCAGGCGTTGGGCCTGTAAATTGAGCCCATTGTGTGCTCTGATTGTAATGTGTTTAGGTCTTAGGTCTTTGTGATCCTTGTGTCCATGCACTCACTCCCGTTTCCAGGAGACCTGGATTGAGCGGAAGCCGGAGAAAGGTCTTCTTCCTTGATGGGAAAGTCAATCCAAGAGTGATGAAAATGATCACCTGAGTTGAAAGTGGAATGGTAAATAATTCATTGAAATTCAGGAAGGAGCCGAGCTTGACTTTCTCCGTCTGCACCTCCAGGCATCCGCTCGACCTCCTCCACCCACTTCCTAATTACAATGGAGCTGGAGACTTGGACTGGAACTAACTTAAGAAAACAAAAGCGGAGCTCAATCCGAACCACGAGAGGTCTGTCTGGGCAAGACCTGTCGACTTCAGTCAGCTCAGACCTTCCCATAGATCCCAGTCTCCTGCCAGCCATCCACCTCCAACCTCAGACGCACTGGAGTGATGGAAGTGTTCTGGGACCGAAGATGGCAGCGGTTGGAAGCAGGAAGCAGAAGAAGGTGTTCACAGGGTCTGGACTCTGTTCCGTGGACCAGTTAATCATGAACAAAGCATCCTTCATGCTCCAGTGCAGAGATTCCGCCAAACCGTAAAAATACTGTCTCATGATCACGGATCCATTCTTCCCTGCTTCACTAAATAGTCCAATCCTTTTCTTCCCACTCCATTCCTTCCACTTCTCCAAATTGCTAATCGAATCACAAAACAAGTGGAATGGAGTCTAATCTAATCTTATGGCATGTGGGCAACATGAACTCCGTGCTAACGAGTAAGAAAAACGAGGTTGTCAGTTCAGTACACGGATGGTAGATCCTTACAGAGATGAAAATTGAGAGATTTATTTTGCGCGTTGGAAAACCCATTCCGAGGCCTTTGGACAATGCGATAGAAAAATGAATCCAAGTAGACTCTAGAAGCAATAGTTAAGGTCAAGGTCAATTTGCATGAAACTGACTAACTAATAACTTAGGTCATTATTTCACTCACGTGATGCTCTAAATTCCAGAATATGTTCATTTGATGATGAAAGTAGCGGGAAATATGGGCGTTCGTTGAAAACAACTCGTTATTTCGTACATTGCGTGCACGTTCCTTGTGCTTGACCTTTCAGAGCAGCCGCTTCTCCAGTAGACCGTCCATCCTCGGACCACGACAAGCCGCCACCACATTAATTCAGAAAACGCTTCGTTTTGGACACGGAGCGTCACGTGATCCAAATTTCTTTGTGGCTCCTGGCTGAACCAGTTACGTGAAGCATGAGGGAGGAGTTGCTTTCGTTGTTTCACGCGAGGTTATTTTCGCATTTGTGAATCTCGATGTTTCACGCCTTGGAGCACGCTCGCTTCCTCCTGTTCCCTTGGAGTCTCCGTGGTCCTGGCAAGATCATCAGTTTCTCGTAAAGGAGACAACACCATAAACACCATTCCCATTCTACCCTATTACCCACTTTATCTTAAACCTCATTTCAAATACAAAGCCCTGTGCTCCAACGACGCTCCGCTCTCTGATTATGATAAAAAAGACATAGGACAAGTCGTAAATCTGCTATTAGAGTCGTTCGGAATCTCCGAGTTGAAACTCAAACCACTCTCCAGCCCTGAATTCCCAAACAATAAACTGGGCAACTTATTTCCCACTCCTCGTCTCGCCACAGTTCACGGCCGCTTTCATTCATGGACTCGGAGAGAGAGATATATAGGTACATTACCTCCACAAGTTACAATGACCAAGTCACCCTGCACTTAACTTTTATATCCATTTAATGTCCGAGAGGAGAGAAGCCTCTCTGGAATTCTAATACAGATTTATGTCCAGGGCAGGCGGGATGAAGGTTTCTCAAACTAACTACCCGTCTCAGATTTAGCCCTGTTCCCAGAGAACCAAACCAGGAAATTTGGGCTGTCGTCAGCCTGGACCTGCCAACCACACCGTTTGTATCCAAATTGAAATGTAATGGTCACGACGGACTTGGACACTGAGACTCATTCTCGACCTCTCCCCTCTTCCGCCCGAATAAAACTGTCAAGTGTCACTAAATCTGCCCGTTCAATGAGCCACTTGAGGCGGAGTGGCTGGACGGGATTGAATGGGTGCGGAGTGGTTTGAGAACACAGGTGGGTGCTCCGTGTCCATTGCCAGAGTCCTTGTAGTTCGGATTTACAGGGAACTGTTCCACGGTTGGCACGGTACCCATGCCTATTGTTCCAGACAGAAGAATGCAAGTAAAAGTTGTGAGTTGGGAAAGTAAGAGAAAGTCCAATAGCAGCCTTGTGTACCGGTATTCCTCCTTTACCGAGAATTTTTTATAGAGAAAATCTTTACCGAGAAATTTTTACCGAGAAAAATCTTTACCGAGAAACTTTTTACCGAGAAAACATTTTACCG
>JAQFYU010000542.1:0-20980 GCA_034694905.1 Ceratophysella granulata | reverse complement strand
ATCATGCTTATTTGTAACCCTTCCCAGTGTCGAGATAATCGCGAACACACGGACAGACGGACGGACGGACAGACGGAAACTCCAAAATATAGAGTAGATAAATGACCAATGGACACTTCTACTTGACTTTCTATTTAAGTGATAGGATCTCTGACTGCTTTCCTCATCCATCCGAAACACTGGGGATGCGGTGCGGACGAAGGTTCGGAAGATAAATTAGAACAGGGTGGGCATTCTGATCTAGCACAAAATTTATTAGCCAAGAACTTACTGCTGGATATGTGGACCATACGTGGATATGGGATACGTATATGAACCACTGCTATATCTGTAATATAAGGCAGCATCGATACCTGTATAATTGATTTGCAAAGAGAAATGGGATGATTTACTTCAAGGAAAATTTTAAATCGCCTCGGAAAGCACTGGGCTTGGGCTTGGACTCTGTGTATTTAAACACTTATTTTATATTATTTATTGCATGTGTAAATGTTTTATTGAGAATCGGGCCATTTGGTTCACAATTCAGCAGTTTAGCTTTGCACTGTACATATTCATTAAAATTATGTATTTATCTGTAAGTTCGGTGATTCAGTATTTTATCCCGGTATATTTTTAAAGTGCTTCCAATTAATTCCGTGTCGTTGAACTAAAATTCCTGTTCACTACAGGCTATTGGCGGCTGGCATGAATAAAAAGCAACCGGATGAAAAATTGGCTGAGCAAAGAATTTAGTATTTTCTCGGATACTGAGGGCAAAATACATATAACCTAGTTCTACTGAAAGCAATGTATGAAATTTAGTATGGGTGTTTCGGCAGAAGCTAACCAAACCTAACCTAACACAATAGCAATAGATGGAACTCTTCCAAACAGCCAAATTCAAATGTTAACGAGCTCCCAATAACACCCCCACCCAACCGTAAAGTCAAATACCTCTAAAAGTTTGATTGGCGACCGTTGACCTATTTTGCCTAAATTAATGAGATGTGCAACATTCATGTGTTAAATGTTTGTTGGGTGTTGTTGGGTCCAGTCCCTGGATTGTTGGTTGACCGACTTTCCCCCAGACAACCGTTATATTTCTTCCGTGCTATTCTTGAACTGGGTTTATATTAATCCAAAAATATTGATAACTGAAACTTTCACATATTTTATAAAACCCCCAATTGTTATCTTACAAAAATGAGAAATTAAAAAAATTGGGTAAAATCGAGACTAGCCTAGCAGGAAATGCCAAATTCATGGATATGTGCGGTTAACGCAGCTCGGCATGGCAGCTCGGCTCGGCATTTGTGCTACGTTTGGTTTCACGTTTCCATTACGCTAAACAACACTAACTTCAGCTTGAACTTTTGAGGTAATAATCTTTGGTAACCAGCTCAATATCTAACACTACTATAGTGTTGACTTTCACCATATTCCATCCGGGTTGGGTTGAATACGTTGAATCATTTGCGTTAATGAAAGCTATGCTCGTTGTCTGGCTCATACACAATGGAGTAGCTAAAAGAAAGTCTTACGGATATATTTGAGGCAGTCTTTTATTTAATAATGTCATTTGAAATTCAAATTCGACGAAGCCAAAGCCAAGGGGTGAGAAGTGGGACTGTGAATGTTTTTTTCATCTCTATTTTTGTATATCTTGCACCACCACCTCTGTGGTTACAAGGCCATTTTATCCCCGTCTGCCCTTATGCTCCTCACACATTGAGATATTTTTGAGGAAGCTCCTGGTTGAAAGTTCGGAAATCCCTTCATAAGCACCCAGGATTTAGGCCGGTCGCAATCATTCGGACCTCCTGCTGACAATTTCCTCTTCTCCGCCACTTTTTCTCAGGCCACACTCACCTCCTCTCCACTTTCACCATCCCTTGTTCTACACCAATACATTTCTTTTTCCTGACGATAAAGACCGCATTTCCTTCCTTCCTCCTCTAGAAGAGAGCTCCGAGGATCAGTCATGTACAGGGTGAGTCGAGTCATGATTCTTAAATGCACGTTTTAGGAAATTTCCAGTCCACACCTTTATCAGTGACCAATGTCCGTGCAACATTATCGGACACAATTCAATTTATTCTAATTCTGGATTCCAAATATGTACAATTTTAATGATGCTCGATGCTCAAATGAGTTACAAATAACTGGACTCCGTATTATCGCTGACAAGTGGGTCAGCGATACCGCATACAATATACTGACTTGTCTCATGTTAATTGTTTAATGTTTTTTCCACATTTTTTATTTACTCCATTTAGCTGATTATTTCATAAATTTGGATGACTATGGCTACTGCCTTTGGCGTGTCACAGTTTTTCAATGTAACTGCAAGAAAGCTTCAGACCTGAAAATCGGTCAGTGAAGAGCTTAAACTGAAATTTTGAAAAATATTCATTTAGGGCAATTTCATTCTGGCTGCTAATAGCTGTACGACAACAGCTGGAACCTAGAGCAAGCTATATATTGAATTGGAATAGGAACTAGAACTACAGGAATGACGATTAAAATGTTGTAAAAACTGAGATGTATGTCCTGAGCCATTATGCATTTTAAGTCTGCAAAGCTTTGCTCGATTTCATTGGCATCTTTGTAAAAATCTGTCCTCTTGTGAATTTCGCCTGAAGTTCTCCGTTTTGACAATTTTCTAAGTTCTTTTGAGTTTATATTTATCAAATTTATAGTGTTCAGCTATCAGCTACCAAGAAACAGAAATTCGCCTGATCACGAGACTAACTTCGGGGTCAATTACGTATTCTAGCTTTACCAAGCATGACGTTTTTCAAATATGCTATGCATATGGAGTCCCTCGGATAACCAACGCTCTACTATTCAAAGTTAAAGTCATATTTAAGAAAAAATTGATGCTGTTGCCGCTTTGAACCAAAATCAAAATAGATCCAAAGTAGTCACACTGATTTCACAGAAACAAGCCCAGTGCACCCTGTATCGCATATTTATGACTTGATGCCGGTGGCACGCAAAAACGAACATAAAATCTGCTCCGCTTTTAATTATTTCTTTATTTCAAATCTTCTAAGTTAGAAGTGAAAGCATTTAACGTACTAATGAATGTTAGCTCTTCATCTGAACTTTCTTCGCAGGTTGGGGCTGATAGCTTTGCTAGTGGACATTTTGATATTCCTTACGGGAAGCTTTAGTTGAAGTTGCTATAAAAAAGAGCAACATACCGGGAAGGTTAAAAGATTTTCAATTGGAGAAAGTCATGCGAGTAAGTCCAGTTACTTATCTAACGCTTCGGGGTGTCCTTTGTTCCGATTGGCCTTAGACATTCCTCACGTTGGCTGGACCAGGGCCGGAGCAACACAAATTGCCATATCTCGCATTCAACTATTATGAAACTTAAATTAAATGTGCTAAAATACAAAACACGGCAGTTAGAGCGTTTAAAGGATTTGAGGGTTATTTCGTTTTCAGACTGGTCGTTCTATCAGTTTTAAGCTATGTTTAAACCAAAAAATAAATTGCTGATAAAACAAAATTTTTAAATCTAAATTCAACTCACTTTGACATGCATTTAGATGTAAATGTAGACCAAAAAATTTTGCATTTGAAGTGTTGCTCTTTCACAAAGGCTGTATAATTTATAATTTACATTGGTAGCGGAAAATACATAAATAGTCCAGACGTCGTTACGGACATTTTGAACTGAACTTTTTTTTTCGAGAGTCAAAATTTGGTCCTTTGTTCATTCGCTTTGAAATTTAGACGTAATTGGTGATACTAAATAAAAAAATTTTCGCCAGAAGGAAATTATGTATTTTTGCATATTATATGACGGGGAGTAGGATTTCCTTTTGTAGGTCGCTCAGGGAATAGTATTACGTGGGCGGCGACATGTCACATGTTTTAGTATTGAGCCGAATCTAGTTTACCCTTAAGCTTATGTGACAAGTGGGACTCCATGTTTTCCAGGCTTTCTATGTTTTCCATGATTACCTATTCCAAGCCACATACATGTGACATTCTCGAAGGGTGAACTACATTCGGTTCAATGTCATAACTTCAGACACATGCCTATAAGAATGCATTACTATTCGCTGCGCGATTTACAAAAGGAAATCCAGCCGCCGCGCCGGGGACTCCTGATGTCATCTTTGGTATATTGTGACATTGCGTACATTTCAGCTGTTGTATTGTGTTGTATCGCTTAGACGCAACACGAAATCTTGCCCTTATTCTCCTGGCAAGTGTATTTCATAACGCTTGTTTCATGGCGCCGTTGCTTTTCCCCTATTCAAACCTCACCATCGATAAACTATTATTTAGATTTTTGACAAATATGTCTTATCAAATCATTTCGTAACATATTTGCAAATTCTGTGGATTTGATCATATCTTTTTCTCACAAAAGTCTACACGATTCCTTGTAGTGAAAAGTTGAACCACTCCGCAATTTGTTTATTCCAAGTGTTACCAGCCTTCGTCGAGGACGTACGGAAGTCATTCCAATTCAACTCCAGCTTCAAGTCTCAAGCCCTAAATCTTCAAGCTCGGACACCTTACAGTATTTAGATACCCACAATTAAACCAGTGTGCACCCTAAGACATCAGGATCACTCTGAATTCGAAATGGCATTCAACAAAAGACCAATCTCGGTAAGTACTTAGATTGCAAATTAAATATGTTACAGTTTCTAAATTGTTGACTACTGATTTGGTTGGAGCTAAGGCCTTAGACAATTTGTTTGTTTCCCATCTGCAGACTGGAGCCAAAGGCGCCTGCATCTTAATCGCTGATGAAGAAAACATGGAAAATTTCTATCGGCAGATGGACCAGGAAGTTGTGTCACAGAAACAAGATCCTGAGAACAAACGTCCACGGAATGAAAACATCAAGGATAAGAAGAAGAATCTGGCTTTCGTTCTGCGCGAAAAGGTAAGTGATTCATATGAGCCAAAAAACGCTAAACAAAAAGCGCGACACCGCAACTTGGCTAGAATGATTATATACTAGGTAAATAACAATATATGACTAGTTATGCATGAATAACCTTACGTTAGGCTAAGTTAGGTTAAGCTGAATAGCTGGACACGCTGGAAGCTTGAGTCACCCTGTATGTTGCGCGCTAAGGTTTCGTGCCAGCTCAATCAAATACAATTTTTAAAATGTAAAATCAACAAATGTGACAAATCTAGAAATACCTCCAAAATTGTTGATTGCCTGCTTACATTACATATTATTTCAATAGAATCAAATCTTCAATGTCCAAGAGCGTGCGCAGACCAAGAAAAGCGGAACGGTCCAAGGGATCGGTACTGACACAGGCCTTGATTCGGGAAAGGTGAGGATTTGGATTTTCAAAATATTTTACATGTGTAGGATTTGCCTAAGTTGATCCATTCGATGTTAATTGTTAATTCAGGCGTCGACGAAAGATGGTGGTGCAGTCGCTGCCAAAAACGGCGCCAGTATTGAAGGTGCAGCTCAGCCGATTCCGACGAGTGCTTCAAACCCCAAGGGGAAACAAGTCAAAAAGGTACCACAACCGGTTGTGGACAAAGACGACTATGTTGTTGAAGCGTTTGACGAAGCTACCATGCTCAGATTGGGATTTGCGAAGTGTTCCAAGGATCATATTTACCTGGTGGGTGAAAATCCAAACTGCTTCGTTTGTGAAAATATGGAGAACAAGGAGGAACAGTCTGAGGATTTCAGAAAATACTACACACGTGGCTGAGTCAAGTTCCTCAATTTCCTCGAAATTTTCGGATTTCTCGACGACTAAATTTATTTAGTTCAATTTATTGTCGTCACTCGTCTCCTACTTATATGTGCTACTTGATAATACTGTTTAGGTTACTCCAGTATTTTTCCAATCCACACGTGCATTATGGGTTAGCAGCGAGTACTTGAATAAAAACAAATGCGAAATAATTGTATTTTGTATAATTTTATGATTTCTTTGCACTGCAAAGAAACCCAATTCTCTTTTGCTAAGTTGACCACGGAATATAATAGGTCGTTCCTCCGCATATTCATCCCATGCGCATGGCTACCAACAGTTCATATTTTTAGATCATACGTGTTTTGCTTGTCAATATGCCGAACGGTATCTGTCATCGGCACAGACAACCTAACCTAACCCAACCTAAAAGCACAATTTACAAAATTTTTCTGCGAATATTTACTTCTTTACCTTTAATGTATTAACCAAATGGGAGTTAGCCAATTGAATAAAAATGTGAATGTGGAATAAGGTTTACGGTCAACCAAATTATTTTGTGGAAGTAAGTTATCGTCAACTAAATTATTTTGCGGAAAGAATCGAATATATTTACGGTAAGATTATTAACTCGTAAAATTAATTTAAATATATGCATACGAGTATATGCATATAGCAACTAATTCCAAACTAGCTTAAACCCATTTATGTTGCGGCCAAGTTTCAAGCAAATAATTGGTATAAGCTAATAATTATAATGGCGTTGGTAAAGTTAAACAGCAATTTCCGTTGTTCAAAATATATGTGGAAATATGTTTTCCAAGCTCTCAAATACGTATCGTGGCATTTGTCATCATTATTTTGAGTGTTATTCGTCAAATACAAACTGTATAATTCAAAACACATTTTTCCAAGACACGTTCGTGCGCTGCACAAAACGTCCAATTTAGTCATACTTCGTTTATTTCCCAAATGACTTCTGATTTTTGTGGGATGCATGTCGCGATTCGCGATTGGGATTCCATAAATAAAAAACAAAATTAAAATATTATTTCAAAAATAGAACTTGGATAAAAATTTTCAAAAATTGGGCTATGATATTCTTTGAACGGAATTGTTGTGTTTCAATTCCACTGACTTTCGCCACAATGTTTGTTAAGCCCTGTGCCCTCTGAGTTAACTCCGGCACTGGATGAGCCGGAGAAAGCGTGAAGAAGTTCATTCATAGAATCAAGAATCAACCCCCATGAACTCCGGAGATCCTCTTCCCATGTCTCTTTCCTTCCTTTCCGTTCCGTTACGGAAATAAAATGCTGATTTTTGAGGGTTTCTTTTCTTTTATTCTTCGGATTCTTCAAAGCCACGTCTCAGTCAGAGTTCGGGTCATTGGAAGGTCTCAAGTTTACCAATGATCCCGAAGAGTTCTCAATACACTGTAACTGTCTGCTAGTACTACATTGAAATACACATAGAACAAAGACTTCTATTATTGACTTCTATTATAAAATATTTAACGCGACCAATTAGTAAAATAAATTCCTTCATTTTTATTCTGTGATTCGAGATGTGGCTAAGCCATGGTCATCCTCCGAAGAAGTCCCAGAGAACAACGGATGAGGACAACCTTAAGATCTACAAATACGGTTGGGAAAATTAATTAATTAATAATTGATAAATGTATGCTTCTTTCCATTCTATTTTCAATAGAAAAATCTTGTAGCTTGCATTTTATATTTTGATGATTTTACAATTTTTAAAAAAACTGTTGTGTGGTTTTAGTATATTTATTTACATTTTATTGTATGTACTCTTCAGTCACGTTTTTTTCCATTTTTAAATGAGATGCGATCTAGGCCTAAGAATTACGCTTTAACAAGCTCACTTAAATATTACACATTTGCTTTTCTGAAATTTACATTAAGTTAGCATACGTTTGCCAAGGAACCTTTCTGTGGATATTTTAGTGCATATTTGGAACTCAGCGTTTGTGTTTACCTTAATGCATATGAGTATGTAGTACCATTTTCAAATTTATCACACATTATCTACTTTTAAGAACAAGAGTTGCAGCTACCGTAATGCATTTCACTCCCAGTCCTTTAATGTGTGATTCAATTTATTTGATTTGATTAGGTTTTCATGAATGAACTTATGTAAACTTTAATCCATATATATTTAAAGAATTTTGCTAGCACCAAAAATTAAATGTTAACCAATAAATTCACGAGGTTCCCAATGATTACATCCTGCGAAACGACGAGTGGCGTACTTCTCGTAATAGCAAAAGTTGACTTGATTGTGGTCGCCAACGGAGTGGAGGAACAATAGAAGGCTCTATCATCCTTCGAAATAATCGTCAAAGCTATGTCACCTGGCGGATAAATGTATCTCGAAAAGAATTTGGACTGTTCATTCACACGAGCCGCATCCCGAAACCAGAGCATGAGTGCTAAGTAGCTCGTGCCACCAACGCTAACTCCGATAATTGCTATGCCAAGCACAGTGTTAAGTCGAATTGTCATGTAAAATCCAGCTATGGCAACAACCTCTGACGCTACCGTTCCTAATGGAAACACTCCTTGGAACAATTGATTTGTCAATGTATTCATGAGTTGCACTGCTCTGTAATGAATTCCAAGCTGTCGCTTCCGTTCTTGATTGGAACTACCGTAAAAGCTGGGTAAAAATAGACACAAGCATATGAATCAGTTGGAATGTGAGTCCGTTGCGTAGGTAGCTATACCGGATGTTTTATAACGGGCAGGCCACATTAATTTCGTATCCCATAGAAACGCAACGAATATTTAAATTGTATGCTTACGCCGTATGAACAAGTTTCTGCATGCACCATAATACGAGCGTAGTAGCTTTGAAATGCTGAATAAAATTGCGACTGTAACATACAGTTAGTGTTTATTTATTTCAATTTCGTTAATTTTGGCAACGTGGGTAGCCTTATCCTTTATAAAACACCTTGTATGCACAGATATTAGGATCTAAGTTAATCCGGTATGGCTAACATTACCTTAATTTCTGAAGTTGATGAAGCCAAAGGTGTTGAGAAGTCAAAGAAGATCGTAAAAGTAGTACAAAAGTGAGTGTGTAGAGCCAAGAAATTGCGGCCCAGCATGAACAGAATATAGCGTATGCCAGAACGATCAGCCACTTAGGAATATGGAGATACTCCCAGTAATTGGTCACATGTTTAAACAGTGTAAATTTTGGATTGATATAAACGTAAATGAAAGTCGGGAACACTGCCAGGCTAAATCCAATGCCGACCGAGCATATAACCATGACAAACCATTCAGTTCTAGTATCGTTCTTCTCTTTGGAATGTGATGTTGAAGCCGACATTTTAGCTGAAAGTGCAGAAAAAAACGGATGGATTTTAGCAAATATTTAAAACAACAAACCCGGATTCGTATTCGTGCGGAATATGAAACTTACTATAGGCCCCATACCCCATACCCCATTTATGTACCTTTTAACTTACACATTGCTCTATCCAATTTCAAGAAAGAGTTTATCCATGACATGAAGCCATCAAAATCTGCAAGCATGTTCACTTGCACAGTCAACACCAACGAAGAGCAACAGGCAATTAGAAAGGCACAACAAAATTCCACTGGCAAGTGGTTACTGAATGCAAGAAACCAACAACAGTACATAAGCCACAGAATTTGTACTACTACAGCTGCAAATGGAACAACGTAATTTAACTTCATTTTAATATTTTCTCGATTTCCTACACTTGAAAAGTTGTGTTTTGGGTTTGAAAATCTTAAAAGAGGAAGTAAGAATTCCTGCCCGGGTTTTGCTAAGCAATAGTTTCCAGAGTAATAATCACTTGTTCGAATCCATGGAAACAGCTTTAGACTGATACCAATGAGAATCACGCTGTCCAGGATTCGTAAATTTACTACCATGGTTTTTTTTAGTTACGACTATGCCTGAATGGCAGAGTTTAAAATTGTCAGGTAATTCCAAGAAGAATATGATTATGAATACTAGAACACGCGGAACAACGGTGTTTGAATAAATACGGAAGTAAAGTCAGCTTAGAAAAACAAAAGGCAATTCTAAAGAAGCAAGTACTTCACGCCCTCTGAATCACTTGAAATTCGAATCTATCCGAATTAATAATTGATCCGAAGATATTCATGTCTCGTTGGCAATAGTTGCTTAATTTGAAAGTCAAATTTTTGTGCGGCCTTCTTCGGTTCATTTATATTTTAGTATGATTAGATTAATTCCTTACTAGACTACCGCCTTTATGTATTGGTAAACAAGCGATATACCTTACTGAATACTGCATATTTATCAGTCACGCAAAGGAGGGCCCGTAATAAGCCATTAAAATTGAAAAATAGTGCGAAATATATCACTCTCTACAACGACAGGATGGCGTGTATCCCTCCTTATGTTACACACACCAGTGGCCAACGTCTTAGAAACATAATACAAAATACCTTCCATAGCGACAAATTGCTTTTATCAGACAATATCTACTTTCCACAACAACTTTGTCAACACCGCTATACCAACCACCAGTGACCAATGTCCTGGCAACATAATCGAATCGTACACAAGACGAAGTATATTACCTCTGTATATCAATTATACAGACTATATATGTATTGTATATTCAACTGTGTCCAGGTGAGATAATTTTTTTTTAAATGCATTGAATGCAAATTGTGCATTTGACAAATTCCGTGCACATGTTTGCTCAGAGTGTTGAAGTATAATATAGAGGCGACATTTGCTTTGTTTACGTCAATCTGAGTTTGTTTACTTCCTTTGGAAGGTAAACTGGAAGGTAGAAAGGCTTGCCCGCGAAGAATTCAAATACAAATCACACGTGGTCTTGCTTCTCGCCATATATCCGCGTATACTAGTGACTGCAATGCCTCACTGTATAGAGCGGCGAAGCAAGAACAAAAATGACGTCAGAATGAGTCTAATTTAATATATTCGAAAATTAAGGTTGACATGCGAATTTTTTGAACAACCGCTAAACCGAAATGTCGTCTCTATATTACACTTCAGCACTCTGAGCATGTTTGCACTTAGCACTGAATCGGGGGCCAGTTTGCTTACGTATACAAGATATGCTGGCCCTCTTTAAAGGCAATTGTATTGATATTGAGTGATACAGAAATCTGACAAGAATTTCGTGTTTCTTTTCGCAAATTGATTGCTTTTAAGTTAAGCTATGTGCTATTTGCATAATTCTGTGGAAAGGATGGGCAATTTCTAAATTCTCTTATTTCTGTTTTAATAAAAATATTCTACCAACTACCCGAAAATTGTATTTCACATTTACTTTTTGTTTATCAATTTGGATTTGTTATTTCGAATTCGAATTACTTTATGACCATATTTGTACTTGTCGTATGTTATTTATTTTTGTAGATCGTGATCTACATATGGACTGTAGAATATAGTATAAGTGATATATTCGACTAATTTTAATTTTTCTCAAGGATCGCAGATCGCATGCTGCATCTTTAAGTATCAAGTACGAGTACTACTCCAATACTTATGTTCAAACATTATTTTCTATCTACATATATTGAACTCCAACTTGTGCGACGAAATGTGTCGCGATGATGTGTGATGTGGATGTGTGTCGTTATCAACTTTCGCCGTAATAATCTGTCTTTGCGATGACTCTTCGCCGCGATTAAATCTGCGCGATGATTCTCCGCATCTATGAAGCGTGCGCAATGATTTTTCGCAAATTCGTTTTTTTCCCCAGACTGCCCACCGTGGTAAATTAGCATATGCAATGTTAGTTTAGCACCCTTCTTGGGATTTCTCTGATCGCACACAAAGTCGATGTGCAATCTTTATTTATTTTGCTTTCTTTATTTTACTTTGGATAAATCTGTGACATTTCACGGTACACAATGAAGCGAAAAAATCATATCGGGACTTGGTATTAGGTGTGGTCTGGTCACATTTCAGTCCGGTCCATCACATTGACACACTTTTGTCGTAATCTATTTGAATTCTCCATAGGAAATAAGTTATAGCATGCATTAGTGCTATTACTAAGTTGTTTTGATGAACCAAAATTAGATAATTTTACAAAATATGGAGACAGGTCCGGCAACGTTGCATATGAAATGTGCATAAATATTTGCATTGACAAAATAAATTTCTCCGTCGCATATGAACCCACAGAAAATGGCATAGTGCGATTTAAGGTAAATAATTTCTATTCAGGTGATATTGTGACATCATTTATCTGAAGTTTTAATATTTTTCAAGTGCTGAGTATAGACCTTGCACAACACCTGACACCAAAAGTAATTCGCTTCCCGTATCTCCATGATGGCGAATAGAAATGTCCGTTAGAGGTGTATCGGGATAGAACAGTGCCGTGAGCGCAGTGAGGCCTTCATCTACAAAAACTTCAATGGCTGAAGTATCCAAGTAAATTTGGAATCGAATAGTGCCATTTTGAACGATTCTTGTTGCAGTGGGTCTTGGCCAAAAATTGTCGTGAAAATCTGTATTGCCACTTCTTCCTCGATCTAAGAAAATATTTCGTTCAAGTCCATTGTCGAATCCAGTGCATACTTCCTGGTTGAGTGAGTTTGTGAAGCAGATAGCGAGACTTGCCTCGCTCCCCAACTTAGAAATGTCAAATGTCAGGTCCAATTTGAGTAAAGGGTTTGTTCCAGGAATTAGGTAGCCATTCGGTTCAGTTTCAATCACAACGTTGATGATCTCCTGACTTTCATCCTGAATTTCAAGAATTTCCAGCTCGTCCACAAAATGGGACTGGAGAACAATCAGGTCGTTAGCTCTTGTCAAGGTCAGCTGACGCGGAAGGGTCATTTGACCTCTCCAACCCTCAGTCGGCAAGCTATTAGCGTAGTCCCAGTTGTTCATCCAACCCATTATCATGTTCCGTCCTTTGTAATCATCAAAGAAGCTCACACCGGCGTAGTTATCCGTTCCCCAGTCCATCCAAAGTGGTTCCATCTGTGGACTCGTGAAGGACGTCCCATCAAAGTTGCCAACGAAGTATTGCGTGACTGATCCGCCGTTTGGTCCACCAGGGTTAATGCTAACCAGAAGTATCCAGTAGATCTGATCTTCGAAGACCGTTTTCAGAAGGTCGGGGCATTCCCAAACTCCAGCATGTGAGCCTTGACTCGGATCTGCTCCAAATTCGCTCAGGTAGGACCAAGTTTTCAGATCAGGGGAGGAGTAGAACATGACCTTGTTTCCAGCTGCAAGGACCATCACCCAGAGGTCGTCAGAATACTGAATTACTTTCGGGTCTCGGAAGTCCACGATCCCTATAGATAAAAATAACTGATATACAGGGTGTTATAGAAAAGAGACCCACATGACCAAAATTCACGGAAAAATAAATAAATGCTGACTGTATGTTACAGTCCTCAATATTATTCAGCATTTCAAACCCACGCGCACATTCTCATGCGTGCAACATCTGACCTGTGAAACAGTTTTAGCAGTAGCATCTTCACATAATTTGCAATATAATTCATTAATATAATAACATGCTCTTATGATATTCGAAATACTGCATAAATTTTGATACGGCGTTAACATCTAATTCTTATTGTCGTTGCGTTTCTAAGGGATTCGAAATAACAGGGTGGCCTCTCCTTTACAAAACACCCTGTAGTATATTTAGATTATTCCATTCTATGCAGTTGGTAGCTTGCGTGGCTCATTAACGAAATACCAATGTAGATAGAATGTTTAACGACTGGAATTTCGTCGATATTAAATTAAAGGAAGGGAAAATTCCCAATATATAATTCGTTTTATTCTTTCATGAACATATTTCTATGGAATCGGCCGGTTTCAATTTTCAATTGATATTTTATTTGTCGAAACTGCTTATTAGATTTCATTGGCTGTGTTTTTCGTACACTTCCTGAAATATGGAGTTATAATAGTCTTTAAGTACGCGAGACGCGAAGTATTGACTGTTTGGACAAATATGCCAAGCCAACAACTCTCGTAAAAAAAGTTCACTTCGCATTGAGCATTAGGATTATCCGAAACTTGGCATATTTGTATTTCTCTCGAAAGGTGTAAAAAAAATGCTTTACTGTCAAATAATTATATATTTTGGCTCTACTTAAAATTTATGTTTTACCGCTAAATTCAATTTAACTTTGAATATTAGAGGTTGTAATTTCGGTAAATTACCTGGATTAGGAATGACTGGATTTCCGCTGTACTTCGTGAACGTTCTTCCTTTGTCATTGCTATAAGCAATGCTCTGTTGTTGGGGATACGCTCCGTTAGCATGAGTAAAGATGGCAATAATTGGAAGAATGTCTGGGGTACTTTGAAAGCCGCTGGAGTTCCTCTGGTCGACCACTCCGCTTCCACTGAAAATAGTTCCCAGCTCATCTGGATAGAGGGCAATAGGTAGTTCGGTCCAGTGGGCAAGGTCAGTGGACACGGCGTGTCCCCAGTGCATTGGTCCCCACGTGGTTCCATAAGGATGATACTGGTAGAAGAGGTGGTACTCTCCATCGTAGTACAGCATTCCATTGGGATCGTTGATCCAGTTCTCTGAAATACTGAAATGAAGCTGGGGCCTGTACAGTTCGTCAAGCGGCGTTGCTGACAAAGAGGAAGCACCACTGAAGGTCCCCAATAATTGAAGATAAATTCCCAGAATGCAAAAAAGCTGCATTTTGTTTATTAATTTAGAATGAAAGCGACTCGATGTATTGATTTTAGATTTTAGAGTCCCGGCTATTTCACGGCTTTATACTTGCCACCAACTGTCAGTTGGCGTCAAATCTCTTGAAACATAATAATTTTATCAGCACTTGATGAAGTCAAAATGTATATTTAATTATATAATTCACGGTTTAAATTGAAACGGTAAAAGGTTGACAACAAGCGTAGCTTAATTTTAACATGTCAATGTGTGCGTTACATAATGTATACTTAAAAGAGCTTACACTTTTGCAGGACTTCTGAATGCCATAACCAATTTAGGCACATTACATGGTTGATTGCGATTAAAATAGACTGAGACTAATTGATCATCGATCACTAGGCACTTGAACTATTGGTACGATTATGATACGCAATGCGCACCTTTACAATCTTCAGCTATATAATATTTTAAAAATTTCTGAATTGCTTATCAATCACCTTTGGTAAATACAAGTCAAATTGGTATTCTGAGTCAAGTACTTCTATGTATTTGTAATTGTATTGTATAATTTATCTGCCCATTTTTAAAATCGCTAATTATTTGTTCAAATAAATACTTTATTAAGGGAAAACTGTTCAACTTTAATGCATATGAATTTTACACGCTGTACTTATAAATAATCGATACAAAAAAAAAACATGAAGAAAATATATCTAATTATAATTACTGTATGCTATTATGTATTCTGAAAGGTGCCGCAGAACCAAGTTTCAAGAAATGGACCCCATATTCCACTTCTTCAACGACTCATGTCAATTTTCAAGGTACTACTTTTATTTTTATTTAATTAGTTTGTAAAAAGTCAAACACAAATGAACGATGTTGTTTCATTTTAGAAGCCTACAATCAGCTAATGATGGCAACCCGGTCAACGCTGCATGGCCAGCAGGGCAGAGCAGAAGCTTGTTCCGGAATGCCAACAACCTCGTCGTCCCCAAACTCTTCGTCAGGTCAAATTCAGTTGTGGCAATTTCTACTTGAGCTACTTGGTGAACCTTCGAACGTTGGCTGCATTTCTTGGGAAGGTCACAATGGGGAGTTCAAGCTCACTGACCCCGACGAAGTGGCCCGTCGTTGGGGCGAGCGGAAATCGAAACCAAATATGAACTATGACAAGCTGAGCCGAGCTCTGAGGTTATTACGCATTCAAATACATACATTTATTTTATAAACGAATTTCAACCGCTTAAATTGATGCATAATTGTTTTACAGCACAATAATGGTTATCGTTACCATTAAATACGGCGACGCTATAAATTACCAAATTAAAACCAAACCAAATTAAATGTTCTTTTACGATTTGCCATAAGATATTGGAATCGATTAAACCCTCAACTTTCCTGCCATTAATTCAGAAATTCAGAACTTGTCGCTAATTTCACATTTGTATGAATTACGAAGCAACATTTAATTTAAAGTAAGTAGGTATTGTGAATAATCATCATGTAGTATCAAATATACCAAATTAGAAAAAATATTATGTAGACGGGGAAAGCGAAAAAGTTGGGCTTTTGGAATAAATCCACATTTAACAGAAAATCAAGATTACGAGGGCTGTAATTTATTTAAGTGTCATTTTTAATTTAACCGCATCAACTAAAATTCTTAACTGAACGTAATTCTTGATTTTTTTGCCAGGTACTACTACGACAAGAACATCATGAGCAAGGTACATGGAAAGCGGTATGCGTACAAGTTTGACTTCCAGGGTCTTATCCAGCAGTCGTGTCAAGGCGGGAATGTGTCAGGGATGTCGGTAGCGGCTGCTGAAAAACCGGGTGCTTACAAGTTCAACGCATTCCTATCCCATCCGCATCATCACGGTGGAAGCCTCATGAACCCCACCACGACACCATCTCAGCATCACCATCAAACCTTGACCCCTGGCACTCATTCTCATCATACTCTTCCGCATCATAGCGGCCTGTTTCCTGCGCATTCCTCCGCTGCTGCAGCAGCCGCTTATTGCTGGCCTGCCGCCGCCGCGGTGTACATCAACGTCAATAATAGATATTCGTCGCATCCCTATTGTTCCACTCAAAGTAGTTCTCCGCTGGCACATTGAGTGAATAATTAATAAACCAAATACTAGAAATGTTCCGATAAAATTCAATCAAATAAATAATCAAAAGTATTGATACACAGATTTCGGATATTGGGATTTGGGATGCTTGTGTTCTCGTGCGAAAGAGTTCATTTGTCACACCTGCGATTCAGTAGTAAATTGTTTTTATACTCGTACGGTCAAACAAGTACTAAACATTTTTATCATTAAAATTTTCGAATTTGGAATAAGCTGCACAACATGAAAAACGAACATGCTTGATTTTACATACTTCGATGGAATAATGTACTTGAAATCAAAAATGGCCAATGCCAATACTGAGATGCTGAAATTTTACGATTGAATTTGAATTTGCTACAGCTGAATGCGACTTTTAAAAAATTACTTGCAAACTATTTTACAGACTTTTAAAATGTGATGTCATACAGGTTTTATTATCTAAAATGGGTTTTCATATCCTCCTCTGCGTCAACGTCTATTGGTCTATGACCAATGACGAAATGAGGGGGATCTGCTAAATTATATTATAAATTCAATTCTGTGTCAGATGCCTGATCGCATTTCAAATCAAAGCATTTAAATTAAAATTAAAATCCGACGCTTACGTATATTTTTATGGTGCAACCTCGGCTTCGGCTTGGATGGAAGCTGATTCTCTTCTCACTAGTAGTTTCGCAAAGCGTGGCGTCCCAGAAAGGATTACTCAAACTCACTCAGTTTATTTTTCATACGAACAGGATTTTATTTGCTGTGCGGACGGCATGAGTCATGACATGAGTTACAGTAATAGTGATCATTTGTACATCACAATCTTAGTATTTACTTATAAATTTAAGTTGGACTTGTGCACTTTGGTTGAATTTGTGACTGACTGGACGGAAATGTACACAAACAGTAGGTCAATTAAGTAACTAATTATACATTTCATTAAGGTACAAACACGTAACCTTAAATCTAGTTTACAACTACAGATCTGCCGAGTTCACCACAGCATTCACAGAACTTTGATACAGAAGGATATGTGACTTGTAAGGACGGAATTTCATTTCCTTTGTTATTTAACTAACATATTTTATTCTAGATATATATAGTAGGAAACGTCGAAATATTTTTGGGATGGGATCAGTATGGAAATCAATACTACCCGCAAATTTTTCTAATAACTGGCCGAATTTTTGTATTCTTGAACTGAAGCCATAGCGAACAATTGAAATATAAATATAAGATGCTTTTGTTTCAAAATAAAAAATAATTGTTCGACTACATGCTCCGGTTTTTGTTGTAACATAAGTTGCAAATTCTTTTAAGCATCTCTTTTGATAATCGCGAGCAACGGGTACCTACTTTCTAAATGTGCGTTGCGTTGCGTGTGCTCTCTTTTTTTTGTACAATAAAACTACTCTTAACTGATTGATACAAATTTTCGTTTGGACGGATATTGGTTAGGGACATGTTGCGGATTTTTTTTAATTTGCAGTATTGCTTAGAGTACATAAACATGTACAGCAGATAAAGTTTTCATTTGCACGACAAGTATTAGTTGCGTTGTCTTTAAAAAGGGATGATTCTCATTCAGATTCAGTCGAATTTAGATCTTGCAATATTAAATGAAGCTTCAGCAATTCAGAGCTGAAAGCTTGTGAAAATTGAATGCACAAAACGCCTTAACCCGAACTACCAGGATTTCTTTAAAGAAACCCGTACAAAATGTAGCTCCTGCTACTACAGCGTGATAAACTGAACTTGAAGTTATTGGGTATCTCGGTAATTTTCACACACCATACTGCATCCACGCTAAAGCTAAAAATTACGTTAATACGTAGTTCAAAATTGAAATCAAATGCGAAAACATCTCACATTTCAAATGTGCAGACGTGCTAACCAATCCAAGTCTCTAAATCTAATTCGAGGCCTGGAAAGTCGAAGCAGGCTCCCTTGGGGTCACCATACAACTCAAACGTCCATTCAACTGGAAGGAGTTCATAGTACGGCGTCGGGTCTTGACCATCTGCCACTTCCGTGTCAAGACTCTCCAACGGAACGATCGTGGTTTCCAGAAGAGGTTCGACTGAGGACAATTCTTCAAAATGAACCGTTGTTTGTTCCTGTTCAGCTGAGGAGCCCTGGCTAAGGTCATTGGGGTCAAACTGTGCATGTGCGGATTCCTCGAGTGCCAACTCAACTTGGAAGGGCGAGGAACTCAGTTCTGGCGACGGGGTGAATGCTAGTAACTTGATAGTTTCACAAGTGGAGTCATGGGTAACCGAATCACCTGAGGTCACCACTGACTGGACGGAGGAGGTCGCATCCAGTACCATCGCTTCTGGTTCTGGTTGTTGAGGTTCATGGTGAACGGTGGGAGGTTGCTGGATATTCTGACCGTCTGTCCCACTCCAGTCCACAACGCCCAAACACTCTTGACCGTCCGTGCTGATTACTTCCTCTCGACAAATGCTGCTCACTTTGGTCTTCCGCCGTTTTCGGAGTCTATAGAAGTTCTCTCCGTTCACTAGTTTCCGCTCGCACTGCTTGTCTAATGTCCAAAACCCGCCCTTACCTGAAATATTCAAGTTTACTGAGTATTAAATGCTAATTAATTTCTTAATGCTATTAATTAAGAGCCGGTTCCGGTTCCAGAAACGCGTTTGTCAAAATTCTGGCGACAATATTTATTGGTGTACGTTGTTTAATTAAAATTATACAAATATAAAACAGGTGCCATATGCTGCTTCTATTTTACTTTTTAACAAATTTTTGCCAATCAAATAAAAGCATACAGGCAAATCCACTGGCTCGCTGAGCAATTCAAACAATTTACAGTAAATATTATAACTTCAACGAATTACGAGGTTCACTCTGCCGTAACATATTAGAAGTCAAATATTAATTAGTAGAACTTAATACAAACATTTAAAAAGAATGGTAATGTTAAGGAACGTTAGGACGTTCATCATTTTCTGAAAAGTATCACATCACAACGAATGTCATACCAATTTACTGAAACGCATTCATTGTGTTTAAGCTCCTTAACTTTTTTTAATTTTAATATATGTTTACGCTGAATATTCGTATTGTATTTTTTATTAAAAAAATTTATGTAGTACATTTTTAAACAATTTACCTCTTTCTCCTTCTCCACGTGGAACTTTTACAAAACACTTGTTGAGGCTCAAATTGTGCCTAATGCTATTTTTCCATTGTACAGCTTTGGCTCCGCTCGTATTTTCGTAATATTTGAAAGTAGTTTTAATCCATTTGTAGATTTGTGACAACGTCAGCGTTTTTCCTGGGGCCGAGTTTAAAGACAGCAGGATCAGGGTAGCGTATGAAAGCGGTGGACGGATTGACGGTGTTGTTCTAAAAAAAAGGAAGGAATTAATTACAAAAATCGGCATTCAATTGTTAATTCAATACAAGCAGTCAATGTATTGTTTCTAAAAGTGATGTTACAATTTGGAGGGAGATAAAACATCGAAACGCGCTACCGAGAGGTCACATTTATTCACATGACCATTGACGTTCACACGCAAATAGAACCTGAGATTATATTTTTTTAAATTTAAGATATTTAAATGAAAATTAAGTCTATAATTAACAGTGACTCACCGACACTCTTCCAAGACATTCCTTGCATTTCTCAGGATATAATCCAGGCACTTTTTGCTGCTTGATTTTGGCTTCGTTTCAGCGTAATTAATATCCGGGCACTTGGAATTGAGTAGCCAGTTGAGAGGTTGCAGATCGTCAGACATGATGAAGGTGTGACAATGTTAACCTGAATCGTAGATTAACACAGTAGTGAAATAAGGCCTCAATATTGGGTCAAAATATTATTATTGCTAAACTGCTTAAGACTAATTTTGAAAAGGGAACAACAGAAGAGAGGAACGGGAATTAGGAATGGGATTAAAGGGTGAAGGAGAATGAATTACGTTGGAATCGGGGAGTTGGATCAATAAGACAGGTGAGTAACACACTCGACTCGGGTAAGGTCCTATTCCTATTGATTGCCTCATTCTCAAGCTCAGGCTTCAAGGTTTAAAAATAATTGGTCTACAACCAAAATAAAATATATTCTGAAATATGTGAATAATACCCGTTTCATGTTTTGTGCCAAATTAAGATTGTAATAAATTTAGTTTCACCTACATTATTTGCATAAAACTGTGCTTTGGAGCGTGCGTTGTTGGTAAGCAATGTCGTTCAAATTCAAACCTACACCCAGTACAAGCTAGTATTTGGACATAATAGCCAGGTCTATTGGTCGAAGTATTATATGAAATACTTCGTTAATCTTATTTTTTGTTACAGCAGTAGTATTTTGGATTTACACAAAAAATTTAATCCAAGACGGCGTAACTCGTGACGTGAGCATTTTGCTTCGAAAAGTTTGAGTTCACTAAAACAAGAGTACAAGTTAAATAAAATAATTGTTGTAACACCAAGTAATTCTGATCCAACGCACACTTTATAGGGGTCAGAATACACCCGCAAAG
>JAQFYU010000541.1:0-20981 GCA_034694905.1 Ceratophysella granulata | reverse complement strand
ACAATTTTATGTACTAAAATTAGTCATAAATCAATTATATCATTTACGTAGATTTAAAATTTAACCTCAAATCAGAATCCGTCATAAAAAATTGGGACCCTAAACCTAACCTTGCTTGTTGTGTGGGGTTAGGCGTTAGTTTAGGAGTGGGAGGGAGGAGGTGTCGTTCCAAGTTTACACACTCAACTCTCAACGGTCATCCTCAGAGAGCATAGAGACCTAGAGCGTTGTGGCCGTCTGTGTATATTTTGGATGGCCAAAACTGGCCAAGCAACAAAAACACTGGCACCTCAAACTCGATAAAATTTTGCATCTCGTAGTACATCAACATACATACGGCATCCCTCGAAAAAGTAAGTTTAATTTGGAGTACTAGTGAGTGACTCTCCTCAGGCGTCTCAGAACAGACGACTTGAGGTTTCTAATTTTTTTGTACTCATTTACATGAATATCATGTATGATGCCTGGCGCTCCTGTACTCCGAGATTGGAGACCTAGTCCACATCTCCTTATCCTGCTAGCCACTTAAGAAGAGCCAATTACAAATTACGCATTCTCTTTTCAGGATCATCTCTCGACGGGTCAAGCAAGAGGAGAGGAGCGCCTAACTCGGTTTTTCTATATTTTTTCAAATCTACACAGTCACATGGCGACGTCAAAGTACAAACGGTCTGAAGTGCAAAGTGAAAACAACAACCAATATCTAAAAATTTGACACAAGTTGAATTGAAAGTGCAACATTCCTATTAACTCAAATCTTAAATATTTCTGAATTTACCGTTTACTCACATTTGAAAAGTGGAAGCTAAACTTTATTCAACGGTCAACACTACAATTACACAATTTCCAATCCGGACAACTATCTTTGACACCTGTCTTCGTGGTCACTAGATGTTAAAGTTCAATCTCACTCTGTACCCACCCAAATTCAAAAAGTGTTGATTTGTTTTGTAATTCAAATAAGTAGTAGTTTTTGAGTGTATTGCTAGGCATGAAATCAACGTAGGAAGTGGACACAAGGATCAAGTGACCTGTCAATTGGCCTCCCGCCCCCGCCCAATACTAACGAACTCGAAGCAAAGAAGAGAAAAAAAAACACCGCAACAACGTTCTCAATTTTCAGTACCATTGTCAGCAGTATTACCTCGGCCGGTTCAGGCTTTTTCAAGCTGGCAGGCGAATTGGTAGAGATGAGCTTCTCACCAATAGGTCATGGACTGGAAGATCTCAAAGAAGGTACCATAGTCTACGCAGCGGAAATTCTGAAAGGTGTGTTGAACTCAAATAATATCTGGTTTAATTAAATTACTATCTTATCTTTATCTTATCATAGTTGCATGAGAATTCAAAGCTGTGTGAGCATGGAGTAAGGCATAACTCTAATTCTAATGTATGTATATGTTACGGTTACGACCAGAGCCTGAAAATAGCCTTTTTTTATCGAGCTTAGGTATTCTGTTTCTTCCGTCTCGAGGAATCAGAATTATGCATTTATATATATATTTGTTAATATGTAATATTGAATGTTGCGAAAACGAAGACCAAAAAAACTAGAGCCACTTTAACGTTTTCGTTTTTGCACGATGATGCATTATATATTCTTAAGCTTATTTGATTGCAAAATTAAAAAATTAACATGAAACGAGGATGATGCGGTGCGGTGGTGTAGTGAACGAAAAACCACTACTTACATGCTACTTATTGTTTGTGATAAACCTTGAGGCCTGGCGTAAATTTTAGTTTGAAGTTAGTACGATGCTATAACTTATGAAATACATGAAATATAACATAGTACGAACGTACGCTGTCAAAGAGCAATAAATGACTTATTAACACGGCTTCTTGATTTTGTTTTTAGATCGGCTTTACTTTGCCACCCTGAAAGCCAACTACCGGATAAAGTCTACGACGAATACACACTATTTCACCATCGACGATGAACTCGTGTATGAAAATTTCAACTCCGACTTTGGTCCACTCAACCTGGCAATGTTATTCAGATATTGTCAGAAAGTTAATGGAAAGCTTAAGGTAAAAACTAAAATTAAGGACTGGATTTCTATTTCTACATATGAAAGTGGTTCTGTGGGGCGTGGCCGAGTAGTCAAGTCAAGTCCGTGTGCATGTTAGTATGTTGCGCTTAACCTATTTTAGACGTAACTAGGGGGCACCGGAGGCGATATTTTTGCCTCCGGCCAGGACCGGAGCCGGAGCCGGTGTAAAGGTTCAAATTCCGCCCTCCGGCCGGATTTTTGGCCAGAATTGTCGTTTCTGGCTCCGGCCGGAATTTTCAGCAATTTTCAGCAAAAGCAAAACAACGACCACAGGCGATGATTTTGCATCTTTTCTTCTTTCCTTCGTTCCATATTTCATATCTATACAGCTATTTCAGCAACAACGTTGAATTACACATATGTACGAGATCAGAGATCACTACAATAGTATTCTTAATACTATAGGTATATCATGTTTTTATAATTTCTGCTTTTAGACAGACGCATCATACTTAAAATGATTGAAACCAAGCACAAGTCAGGGTATTTAAGATTACGGAAAAAGCTTTCCCCACCTTTCCTTGGTGCTCTGTATACAACAGGATAATACGCAATAACACGCACTGTTCAATACAAAACATCCAATACAAAGCTATTGTAATATTTAATTACCACTTGAATGCTAAAATAGAAGAAGCTTCTAAAAGTTTAGTGAGTTAACAAATACTCGCAGTTCTCAGCTAAGCGTTTTTCCATTTAAAACCTCTGGACGGATATTTGATAAAATGGCCGGAATCTCCGGCCAGTCAGAACTCCGGTGCACCCGGTTCACCCCTAGCCATAACCCTTCCTTAATTCATAAAAAGAAACATGGTATAGAATTGGAATAAGTAAGTAGTAGAAAATGCTTGATGAATTTTCGTATCAAGTGTTGTGTGCGTAGTGATTTATAACATGTCTTCAGGCAGTAATAATTGGATTTTCGAAAAATTGATATTTCAAGGGCCAGGTCGCTTTCCGTTATCTCTAAAAATATAACAGGAGTTTCTCGGCACGACGGGCATATCTGTAATCTGTATGACTCGATACTCGATTTAAATATGTAAATTTTCCCTAAAAGTGGCTTTCTCTCACTTTTGGTGTAGTTGTTCGAAAGTTATAAATCTCTTCTTTGCATTTGGCATTTGAATTTGACGTATTTAATTATTTTTGTTAAATAAAAACGAAAATCATGAATATGAATACACACTTTCATAGCCTGTATGACAACATGCCCACATCAGACCATAAAATAATTTCTTCCTGGTGGGCTTGGCTTGAGCCTCGCCTGGTATATCTAAATCTCAATGATCAGATCAACGTTATTTTGTCCGATTTGATTACGAACAAAGAGTAGGCGGGTGGGTGTGTTGGATAGATGTCATGCTATTCTGTGCATTCATGTGCTGCACTCAATTACTCTTCTTGTTGCATTTCATACTTTATAGTTCCAACGAATCTTGTGTGCATAAACACCTTTAGCCTTTGCACATTCAAGGCCGCAGAGGACATCCCTGTCTCTAATTCGCTACTTGCTTGATATTTGCATTGCAAATTGCAGTCCGCTTGAAATAAAACATGCTTGAGAATACGGTGTAAGGACATTTCAAAATGAAGAAATTTATCTCCACCCTAACTTTTTTTCTTTGTAGATGTTGCCACTGTCGAGGAAACGAATTATACACTATACCAGCTCAGATCCTCAAAAGCGCGTGAATGCTGCATTTCTCATAGGTGCATATTCGGTAAGATCAGATATCTGGATGTACGTGAATACTTCTGGATAATGATTTCATTATTTAATAATATGCACATTTTGTAGATAATTTACTTGAAAAAGTCCCCTGATGAAGCGTATCGGTGCTTGCTCGGGGCAAGCGGTCCGCCGTTTGTAGCTTTTCGGTGAGCTCTAATCTATTATGAGACATTTGCATATTAAGTTAATTCTAATAATAATATATTTAACCATTTCTATTGTAGAGATGCGTCGTTCGGTACGGCTTCCTACTACATTACGTTGCTGGATGTTTTCAATGGAGTAAAGAAGGCACTGGACAACAAATTCTTCAAGTTCGAAGATTTTGACGTCGATGAGTATGAATTCTACGAGGTGCGTTCTACACGGAATACTATAAATACCATAAATGCTTGCTATAAATGTTGATCTTTTCAAGTTTGAAGTGAAAGAGCTGAACTAAATATTATGTTTCGCTATTATTCTGTACAGAAAGTGGAGAATGCAGATCTTAATTGGATCGTCCCAGAAAAGTTCATTGCTTTCTGTGGACCTCACCCTAAATCAAAACTATTAAACGGCTATCCGCTCCACGCTCCTGAAGCCTACTTCAACTACTATCGTCAGAATAATGTAACCACTATTGTTCGGTTAAATCGAAAATTGTACGACGCATCTCGCTTCACGTTGGCTGGATTTCAGCATAAAGACCTATTCTTTACTGATGGAAGTACTCCGAGTGATCATATAATGCAGAAGTTTCTGGAAATATCTGAGAGAACGCCTGGGGCGCTAGCTGTCCATTGTAAAGGTATGATGTGTACCGGAATTCAATCACGCCAAAGGGCATCTACATTGCATTAGGTTAAATATTTTAATGTTGCAATTCTTACTACTAGCTGGGCTTGGACGTACCGGTTCCTTGATTGGCTGCTACATCATGAAGCACTATCGATTTACTGCAAGAGAGGCCATTGCATGGGTAAGACTGTGTCGACCAGGTTCTGTCATCGGCTTGCAACAAGAGTGGCTGGAGGAGTAAGTTCCATACAATTAATATTCGACTTGCTACTTGCTTTCATGAAATTCATGTTAATTAAGATTATCTAATTACAGGAAGCAAAGTATGCTGTGGCGAATGGGCGATGAACTAAGATCATCGAAACAAAACAACAATCCCATCCAACAGTTCAAACTTCCAATCTACAGTACGAAACGGAAGAATGGCTACTTCTACATGGATTTCGAGAACGCCAATGCTTCAAACCCAACAGACAATGTACGTTCTATCTTGGCTCAAGTTGATTCGATGAAGCTGGAAGACGGAGAAGAAGTTTCAAGCGAGGTAGGCTGGAAGTTTGACTTGGGTTGTACCAACCTTAAAATGGAATCTCTATTCTCTTCGAAATTGATAATGGTATTGAATGTATATGTTCCTTGCTGCCTGGTCTTGAAATCTTCTAACCTGTCGGTGCTTCAGATCAGTCATTAATTCCAGAATTCATTTAATTTATTTCTTATGTTCACAAACTCGCAGCTAACGTATTTCGCGCTGCTTTTGGCTGAATTTTTGCGAATAGTAGGCAGACTCATTCAGTAGTTGTCCATTGTCCAGTAATGGTTTGTGAATTGCATAAAATACGAGCGTAAGGTAGGTGGTGAGATCTGCATATTTATGTAGCGCATTATTGGTGTAACTGGAGATCGTTAAATTCTGTTGTTGCTCCTGCATGTTTACCTATTTATTGCACACGCGTGATCACACCAATTTTCTAAATAAACTAATTTCAAATATTTCAGTTAAATTGAATAATTCGTTCCTTGGAGATAAAGGTGCAAAATCCTCGTGTTGTTTTGGTTACAACCCGGATTTCGAATTACTAGTTACAACGACTAATGATTTTGATTTGTTTAAATTCAGTTTTCATCGTCGACGGAGGAAGACAGTCCGGATGCGATTGAAGACAGTAACGACATCACGCAGGGTGATATGCTGAATCGAATAAAAGCCCTGCGACATTCGTACGTAAAGCTAAATTTTTAGCTATACCTAATTCCAATAGTAGTTTCCCGATAAAAGTACGATGTGTTTTTTACCTAATATTACAGTCAGCACTTGCCGCTACGTGGTGTTAATACGAGAAAAGGCACATTAGAAGCGTCACTTCACCAACAACACCGAGAAAAGGACAAACTGAAACTGAAGCGAACAGCTGGTCCTCATTGTTCTTCGAGTGCAAGCAAAAGGTATGATCAAATTTGCCAGCCTGCCTTCTACTCGTTGAATGTTGGCTTCCATTTAACACATTTTTTCACTTTGAGACAACTGTTTAATATTTTCACAAATGCTGTCTATGTTTCACGGTATACCCTTGCTTTTGGAAGTTTAGTAGTTATGTTTGCTTATCTAAAAAGGCGAATGGAACGTGTTGTAGATGCCTAGTAGATAGTTCTATACAAAAAAAAAATATTTATATACCTACAACCTATCTCACATTTTATGTATTTCAATGTTGTTGAATTGTATCGTAAACGGCTTTACTTACACTAACTCTGATGGTTGATTTACCCAATTGTATCGTAAATAGTAGGTCCTCGAATATCGTATCAGCTACTTACTATTACTACAAAGATCTAGTCGTAGTAAGTTCTATAGGCGACCAAATGTAAGGCAAAATAATTGCAGTTCAGGTTGCTACTTCTGAAAATAAGGAATTTCGAGAATCCTCGTCGGAACATGCTACAGAAGATAAAACTTCCAACCTGTTAAAATTTCAACCAAATTAAACAATATGTAATTCAAGATTTTTGTAGTTATTGAATTTAAGTGATCAATTAGATCCCGTGTCACTTTAGAAGCTTCAGTCGAAAACGTACTGCTAGCTGAAACTTCGGTGTGGGACATGTTTCGTCCCATTGAGATGTCAGACGGATAACCAATCAAATCAATTCAATACTTACCTGAAATTCAACGAGGATCCGAGGCTCACGTAAATTCTTCAAAGGGTACCAGCTTGCTCCTAAGAATTCCTCTATACATGTACCTTATGAATGACCTATTGTGTTCTATTTGCGATATTTTTATACTAGAATTTTTTTTGGAACATGCATCGTCACTTTTTTTTTGCATCGATGTTTTAAATTGTATAATTTATTTTTTGAGTTGTCTCAATGTACCACTGAATTTATTGTATGTATCAACTCCTTCATTTGCACTTTTCTGTCACCTAGATGTACTAAGTAACTCAAACTATGCTCGCACATTGGAATTCATAATTAACTCTCTGCTCATTTAACCTTTTCTGGTCTTTTCTTTGCCGGCTTGTTGGACAATTGGAAAATAGGCCGTACCATGGCTCTAATCCTGGTTCAGGGTCTTCACGACAACTCACCCTGTCCAAAGTGGCAGTTCCTAGTCCAGAGACTAACCTAACCCTCTGTCCAGTAAACCATGATAACCCTAACCTTCCTTCTGTCTCCTGCAGTGGAGGATCAGGATTTATAACCAGCATTGGTCGACCCGTCACCCGCTCCCTAGCCCGACTTTCCACACCCAAAGAAACCCGGACTCCCTGTCCCCGTACCCTACGGAACAAGAACCGTTGCCCAGTGTCTCCGACTGCAGCCCTTGCCCCCATTCCAAAGACCCAAGACAAACTTCACATCAATATTAATCAGCGGAGAGCTGAGACCGTTAAGTCCACACAACCAAAGACAACATTCACTTCAACTTCGACTAATCCCATCTTGACCACGCACACACGTGTTCACACGAGGTCATCCGTGCGTAGTCAAACCTTCTCGTCATCGGTCCATCCGAGTCCGAACCGAATAGTAGCAAGAAATTCCAGTACTGTTACCAGTACTCCGAAACCCAAACCAGTGATTCTTTCTGCAGGGATAACTTAGGTTTAATCCGGTTTCATCCCAAAAATTCCAAAATCTCACTTTCCCGTTCTATCAATATAACTAAATTACGTCGCGTGCTACTCTCGGAGTTCGGTATTTTAGATATAATTTAGAAAAATCATTGTACATGAGCATCGTATAGTATATCGTATTATCAACTTTCACTCGTCGCCAAAGACAATTACCTATATAATATGTAACTCTCGGATAATGCCTTAGTCAGAGTATACGTTTGTGCGTGTGTATATTCGTATTGTTGAATGTTGTACCGATAGCTAATCTCATATATTGGAACGATTCTTGATATCCATAGTTTTAAAACTTTTTCGTTTAGAAACTAGAGCCTAGAGCTACGAAATCTCCCGCTTTTAAATTGAGAGAATGCAGCATTTTCTTGGGTTTAGAGTTCTGCTGCTGATCTCATCCCAAGCATTACGACTGGTTTGCTTCAACTGCGGGCTAAGTTCCATTCGGGTTCAGAGGTTAATCTGTCTGACTTTCTCTTTGCTTTCTCTCTGGAGTCATCTTGGGCAAGTCTAAATCGCTCTCCTGCCAAAAAACTACTTAGATAGCTGCTCATTACTAATTCGGAAGTAGTTGGGTTGATTATGCAATGGATCTGTCTCGTTTTAGTACGCGTGTGAGACACGGCGGTGTTTCAACTGGCGTTGCCAGCAGTTACGGCCAAACCATTTGGACAACTACATCTCCCGGAATTTACGTCCAGTCTCCATCCCGTCCCAGGTGACGAACGTAGTAAGAACCACGTTCAATACGATCCTTCCCCACAACATGGAAGAGGTATATTAGCTGCTCGCAGCTACAGTTAATCGAATGCTGCTCCGTTGGATGTATTTTTGAAAGGGGAACTAAGCTTAAGAATATGTTAGTCAGTTAACCGATGTTTCTAGACCTACCTTTACATCAATTTGTAACTCAGTACTTGCTTGGATTGCATGTATCGAGTATGCATGTCACTGCTTAATGCAGGTTTATGTTTCCCACGTGGTAGAAACACATACATAGAATATTGCTAGCGTATCTGTGAACTTAACCTAAGCTGTTATGGGGGAGCTGAGCTTCTCCAGGAATTGGCTCGTTTCATTCAATATGGTAGACCCTAACAACATCTTTGAGTACCACATGAACCTATGGCCGAAGATATTATTAGGAAACGCAACTAAAAACATATTTTTGATTAAATGTTAAGCCCTGAATAATATTGTTTCTTGTTCCTACAATAATAGGTTTATTAATTCGGAGTACCAATAACCTATCTAACCTTTCGAATCTGACTTCAGGTTGAAGTACGGTCTCACACTCATTCCAATTTTTCACTAGGGTCAAAACTGCGCGAAAATCAGTGCTGAGATGAGACTTATACCAGAATTATAGTGTAATTAAGTACATGATAGTTTCCTAAGAAAATTCATGTGTTAATCATTTTTTAACATGTATATATTCCTTCTTGGATGCATGATATGTTTGCATGCAGATACAAAAATTCGGTAAAAGTTCTAAGCTAAACTGTATTTCTGAAGAAACTAAATATGAATCCGTAATTGTTGCGAAGGATGAAATACATAGATCACTTGAATAAGTAGTTATTAAGGCATGTTGTCTCCGGATGTTAATGTTACCAAATCGAGATACAGCTTTCTACAGAGAAGAATTAAGTATAATTCATAGGGAATTTGTCGGGTACTATGGGATTTGTGGAGCAAATGTTTAGCTCAGCAAAGGAGTGCAATTTTTCTTGTATGTTTTGTTAATAAGCCTCGCTTTCATTAGTTACTTAAAGTACTATTTAACATTTAAATCAGGTAGTGGAGATACTACAATATTATAATGTAACTACATTACTTAGCCTATTCACTACAATGTAGAGCTCTTCCAGAAGGAACCTATTATGCAAGCTTCGACGGTATTCACTAATGAAATGAAGTTTTTACAGATTAAATATTGCATATTTGCAGTTGCTTGGCACATATATAGAGACAGGTCTTTGACTGGTTACTTCTATCTACTAAGGAAAACCAAAGCATGATTGTAAAATTTGGTTTTAAGATTATGAATAAAATTTATTTCTATAGTATTATGTGCATTTTTCACGGCTAAATGCGTGGTTTGACGTGATAATCAAATTAAGTCGTAGCAACAAGATGTGTATTTGTCTTCTAGTTATTCTTCCCAATCACCGTAGTGTAATCCCTGTGACTCCATTCTGAGCAACGTTGTGCAAAAAATTTACGGGGCAGCAGTGGCCGATGATGTACGAAAAGTCCCCCACTACTGTATCTTGTTTAACATTGTATGTAATTAATGTGTTTGCCATAGAATTGCATTTGTAAATACTCCGTAAATTCTTGGTAAGTATTCGTAGCTCATACATAGCAAAATTTCTCCGACGTTTCGCTTGTCAGAAAAAACAAGCAGACAGGTCCGGGTTCGGGTATCGTATTATATGAATATTATTAATGGTAGAAATTGCATCTAATGTATATCTAAATATCACTTACAAATAGTTGGCATTCAATTAAGAAAGAAACTATATATTATGCTAATCGTTCTTCTAAAAATTATACGTAGAAAGTTCAGAATTACTATTAACAGTTTTGTCAGTTTAGGTAAAGTCCTTTACTAGTTTACTGTTATATGTAGATAGAAACCAATTCACTCCGCAGTTATGTAAATGTTATCAAGTTATTTAAGCCATTAAATGTTAAAGACGTGATTCAAATGCGTCTACTTTAAACTACATATGTATGCACTAATAACACATGCATACAATAATGTACCGTTTATTCTTGTCCTTTCATTTTAGAAGAAGATAACTTGCATTTTGAACAATAGCTTACATGGTACATAGCTAAAGCAAACGAGCGAGCGCATTCTTCTAGAATGGATCTTGTTCTAGTGGCATTATTATACAGAAGAAAGTCGGCGTCACTTGTCCTTTTCCTATCAAGGGGATCATGTCATGTTGCATTGTATCTGTATGGGGTTATATTTTAACTGATTTTATGAGGCCCATGGCGAGGGCGCAGGCTGCTACTTCTGCCCATCGCAACAAATAGAAATATTATGTTGTTTTCATTTGTTTTACAACGTTCCCGCCAATATGTGTGAGGGCTGACGATCTTTGATGAGGGCGAGGAGGTCCACTCCAGCCTTCACCCTGAACCCTCTGAGTGAGGACATGAGGTGGTGACCAATGTGTGCAGTGCGCATCCATGTATGGTGCCGGTGCGTGTGTGTAATTTGTCAAAAATCTAGCATTGGGTTGGGACTTATAAGGCTATTAAAGAGAAGACCGCGCAAATAAAAAAAGAAATTCTGGGGAACGAGGAACGACATTCTTCTTTATTATTCTTAATTAACCTAATCAAACTCGAATCCTTCAAAAAAAAAAAAATCGTATTCAAGCGGAAACTTTTCTGTGCCTCAACAATACGTCCGATATACGATACCCCTTTGAATGTTTTACTTATGCCAATTGCAATTGTATACATAGAAAACTGTAGCATTTATTTTCATTTAAGGCGAAAACGTGCAATACGTTTAAGAACATGATACATACATGATATATTGTATTATACGCATAATGCATAAATGTAAAGACATTAATTCACGTACAGGGAATGAATTTCCCAACAGACTAGAGACAAGACAAGACACCAGGGCATGTTCTTCAATTTTAGCATTCCTGTTGATTACAACACAGAAGGACCCACCACACAAACAACACAACCCTTCTACTGATAATCAGTATGTAAATCAAAATGGTGCTATTGTTCTAAGTTTAAGTGAGCAAATTATGTTTTATTAGGCTTCCTTGAGAAGCCAGCGGGAGGAATTGACAAACCAAACAGTGTTGGTTTAAAAAGTTGGGTGTATTTTGTATTTTATTTATCTCAAAAATGTAAAAGTTCCCTTCTACTGTCAGTCGTCAGTCACTCCAGAGTGACCAGTCACCGTCACCAATTTGTGTTGTAAGTAAACAAATGTCTATAACACAATAAATGGCTTTTTCACTCATTCATTTATTAACATCATTCATTTCATGTTTCATCACTCGTACGGTTGCGTCTACAGTTGTCACCAACGCAACAGCAGCAGAATTACTGCATTCATTCCACTCCACCCAGAAGAAAAGAAGCATCACGTTACCGTCTGTGAGTCATTCTCCTCTATCAAATGCCTTTCATTCTTTAACTTGTCACCTGTCATCAACTACTAACTTTTTCGAAGGGTGATTGAACCCTGGTACATACCTAAATAATGCGCCCGCTTTTATTGTTGATTGTTTAGTTTACACTTACAGTAAGTTAAACACAGTTAATTGAAAGTTTGTTTTGTTAGTTATTGATAGTCGCTTAGGATTTACCAGCTCGAGTGGACTGTTTTTTTTTATGCGGCTAGCCCTTTTATGCCTCTGTGCAGAGGAAATAAATAAACATTCCACTTGCGCTGGGATTTATGATGGAATGACTACTGGACTAATTCATTGGCAATGGGCACGGGTGGCAGCTGGCAGCTCCCTCCCATGGTACATTGGCATAGAAACAAACCCGTGTAGGCGCAATAGGCGACTCCTAGGCCTAAATAATTTTTCTTACACATGGCTTATGGACAAGCACTAGATATAATTGCAATTTTCTGCCCGACACCTAGGCCATCAAGCAGGAGGGTTTGTGTCTATGTACATTGGTAAACACGCCCATTGTAAAGTTGTCGGTTAAACTAACTGAGTACATTGGCTATCAAATTTCTTAGCGAAATTCCTAGACCATTTGTACAGTTACTACCCGTTAGGGGCGGAAAGGCTATTCCTGCTGAAACGCGGAATTCTAAAGGATAGGATAGCAAGTAGCAAGAAGAGCCTGACCTGACCCAACCTATGAGCTAACAGCTAACTACAGGATTATGTAGTACTTAATTCAAATTGTTACAGTAGAGGAGTTTCATTATATTACATTATAGGAGTCCTTCCATGGCCGGGTGTGTTAGAAGCACATCTCTGCCTCAATCCAACCCGTGTAAGGAAAAAAAAGAATGTTCAAATGCACGTTCTGTTCATATTTATCTTTGTCATGCCACGAAGTGAAGACGCCCTCTTTCTATTTCTGGTTTTCTTAGACTTACAGTGCACACAAGTTGATGAATTAGCACAAATATTAGTATTAATGCTGATGCTGACACCTCGTGTGTTCATTTTAATTTTATAGACAATTACTGCTACTCAGTCAGTGCATACTTCCCAATGAAATCCCAGTATCATGCGTCATCGTCGTAGGCTCCATACAAAAATAACTTGTCAATCTCAAGAAAGAGGTTATCTCTATTTGTTTGTGTACTTATACGAGCATCATTGTTTGGGTTCTTTGCACACGCACACACACACACACACACACACAGGAGCGAATGGACACTACATTGTAAAAACATTTGTTCAGGTCAGGACGCCTTGCTACCACTGAGTAAATGGCATTCATTTTTTGCTTGATCTGAAAGGCACTCCAGAAATTGGTTCATTAATTGATTTCTATTTTTACTGATTTCAGTGACTTAGCAGTAGTGTATTGAAGCACGTGAGAGTAGATACCAGGCAAAAAGTAGCAGTATGGGTGACACGGAGAGACTTACTGGTGAAAGCACGAGTTCCAGAGAATTCGGTGAAAGTGCTGAAGTTCAGCGTGCTGGATGTGCAAGTGCAATATGTGATCCTCGAAGCTCTTGTCACCGCTTTATTGCACTCTTCTTCATGTGTTTCCTCGGATTCGGTATGTGATTTTTTGTATTCTGTTTTAGCGAGTATGAAAAGTGATAGTTTTGAATTATAAATTGTTACTGCTACTGAGTTGGTGGTATGAACTATGAGTTTTCTGAAATATATTTCAGAATAATATGTATAATATCTTATTGAGATTCGTTTAATCTGTAGGATCATACTTCTGCTACGACAATCCGTCTGCTCTGCAAGACAATTTTGTTCAAGATATGGAACTTTCCACTGCTCAGTTTGCCCAGCTTTATTCTTACTATTCTTGGCCTAATGTGATTCTCTGCTTTGTTGGAGGATTCTTACTAGACAGGTGTGAGAACGATTCATTTCTATTTTCCTCTCGATATTGTGATATTTGTGACGGCTGCACATTGTATTCGTAAATAATTGTAGAGTACTTGTTTCTCTACTCGTTTGACTAGAATTACTAATATCAGTTTATTAAAGCACAACCTACCAGCGAATGGGCTTTTAATTTAATTTGGTTCAACTTTAATTTTCAGAGTTTTCGGAGTACGACTGGGAACAATTATATTTTGCGTTATACTACTAATTGGACAACTAGTGTTTGCCCTGGGCGGCTTCCTGGACCATTTTTGGGTTATGCTGTTGGGTCGCTTCATATTCGGGTAAGTTTCACCATTCAAAAAATATAACCACTTTGCATCCGTCCTCGGCTTTCTAGCCAGATCTTAGTATTTATTGTACATTGTATTTCAATGTTTTCCTGTAATATAAATGTAGAATTGGTGGAGAATCTTTAGCAGTTGCACAGAATACGTACGCTGTGAGCTGGTTCAAAGGAAAGGAACTGAACATGGTTTTCGGATTACAGCTGAGTTTTGCCAGAGTGGGTTCAACCGTAAACCTAAACTCGGTGGGGAAAATATACAAATGGCTTGCAGACTCCTATTCCGGTTCCACATGTCTGGGAATGGTTCTTCTGATTGGTATATCTATTTCTACGATACGACATAAAAGCATGAATATTATTCTGTAAGTACTAATACTAATTGGGAGTAACTCTGCTTTCGGAATTTACAGCTGCGACGACTTGTGTTATGTCTCTATTTTGTGCACTGATTCTTGCCTTTTTGGACTATCGAGCTGAGAAGATTCTCAACAAACGAACTGAAGGAGCTGTCGTTGAGAAAATTCATTTGTCCGACATTAAAGACTTTCCACTTTCCTTCTGGTTGATGTCATTGACATGTGTCGCCTACTATGTTGCAATATTCCCGTTTGTTGGTCTTGGAAAGTGAGTTTGTCTATTTAAAAAAAATTGTACTAAGTGCCCTAATATATTTCATAACTAATGATTGTCATGTTTCACAGGGTATTTTTCGAGCGGAAGTTCGACTTTTCAGACGATGACGCCAACACCGTAAATGGTATTCTCTACATTGTGTCCGCATTTGCGTCACCCGTTTTTGGATTCGTAGTTGATCGAACTGGTCGGAATATATTCTGGGTCTTCCTCTCCATTCTGATCACAATTGGAGCACACTCTCTCCTGGCATTCACTTTCCTCAACCCGTACTTGGCAATGGTCATTATGGGCTTGGCATATTCCATGCTTGCTAGTGCCTTGTGGCCGGTAAGTGAGCTTGTGGACGCTACTGAACCTTGAGCGCTATAACTATTAATAATTTTCAATTTGTAGATGGTGGCCCTAGTTGTTCCACAGCATCAGCTAGGAACTGCCTACGGAATTATGCAGTCAGTACAGAATCTGGGATTAGCTGTAATCACCATGATTGCTGGGTACATTGTCGATCAAGCCGGGTATTTACTTCTTGAAGTATTCTTCCTTGCCTGGTTATGCCGTAAGTTATGGTTTCATAATAAAAACGTGTTTAATATGCGATGCAAAACTATTAACCAAGGAACTCTGGAAGGACGTCATGGGATATTTGCAAGGGAGGAGGAGGCCGGCGACTCTTCCTGGCTTACTTATGAGAAGATGCCCAGGTTTCTTTCGAAGGGCCTCCTTCCTTGATAATATTTCATGACGTTTGTATCAAGTCTGCTTGTATAGAAATGTTAACATGGGTATGTATCTCTCTCTAGTGGAATATTAATGAAAATATGACTTTCACACGAACTAAACTTAATCGATTGCTAACACCATGTTTAAAGTAGGGTTTCTATTCTACTAACACGGTACCTTTTTAGGTAAATTGCTTTTGTATTGGGGACGGAGCAGATTACGTATTGGTTGTTTAGGGAACCCATTAATTTTTGGAATTCCGAAGCTTAATTTCTACTACAGTTCCATGTCACGTGATTCAAACGCTTCTAACCATACCTGCTTTCACTAACTATGTATTTATCCGCGACTCACTAACAACTGAATGCCAAGTTTTCTCTTCCATGCATGAACAGTGGCACTGGTGATGATCCTGTTGGTATGGTTGCACGACTGGCGTACGGATGGTATTCTTAGCATGACACCTTCTCGCAGAACACTCATTGAGCACTTAAACTGTCAAAATCACTCCATGATGAGTGAGGGTGAAGGGACTGAAGATGAAGACGTCGGAAATATTATGGAATCCCAGTAGTTGGACCGAGACTCATTCTTGCAGGTGACTATTCAATTAACTAACTTGTGTTTTTGTATGCTGCAGTGTCGTTGGCTTGTACTATTTTTCTCTGGGTTCGTGATTCCGTACACAATGGAACATTGAATATGTCCATTTCAGCAAGAGATCGTTGGGATCATAACAAAATGTGAGATTCAATCATGTGTTCTTTATAATTTCGAATTTATGTTTGTGTCAGTGGGTGGTAGGTTGGTATTTGGTGATTGTTGTGGAATTTATTTACGAGGTATGGTATATTGCATTTGGATATAACAAAACCTCATTTTTTTCAGGCCCCATACAGTCGATTGGCTTTACAACAGCGTTCTACGGTTCTATGTAATGTTGACTTGTTTTAGCATAATCGAAATACGACTTTAAGGACAAAGGATAGGATGTGAGTGAGTACAAGCGCACCGGCGCTGCGTACTTAGGTAAAGCAAATTAGGTATATGGATCTCAAAACATAAGAAAACCTCCCAAAATTCTCGCCGGGTCCTTTTTGGAGAAGCGGACAAGGGTGGTCTGAGAAAAAGACTTGCGCGCGGAAGAGCGCGAATATATGTTTTGGAATATCAACAATTAATGTAATATTGCGGCAATTCTGTTTTTCAGCGCATTTTCAGAATCGAGATTGTGCCTTTTTCATGGATTTGATCGAATTTTCCTTCAAAAATTGTGTTTGGTTGAATTTTGTCGACTAATTTCCAGGTTGTATGTGAAAATCCGGAAATGCAGGGTCCTCAAGACGACCAGCTTCCGAGCACCCTTGATTTACTTGGTTTAATTCGTATGTAACTCTGGAAGTAGAGGGTGCGCGACGCATTCCGGCTACTAGATAGTCTTACAGGATTTCCTAGCTCCATTGATGCAAGATAAACAATTACAATCGATATTTGACAATTTTAATTCTTGGATTCAATGTGTCCGCGTTACCGGGAAAAGCTAAAGACAGTATTGTAACTCTGACCTTTGTATTCACCTTCCAACGTTCTATGTATAATAGGCGACAATACACGGCAAGCGCAACCAATTTTGGTGAAGTTGAGGTTAGGCTAGTTTTTAATTTAAACTATTTCGCGGACATCGCCAATCCTAATAGAAAATCAAAAGATTAGGTTGGTTAGACAGAGTTTCATTGTATTGGCCGTTGGCTCAGATTTTCTTAAGTAGTGCATGTCAATCTCCAGGTTTAATTACAAAAATCGTGCCCGCCATATGTTTTCTGTTTAATTTCTAACTATGTTGTTACAAAATATAGGCTTGCAGAGTCTTTGGAAAGAGACCAGCTATTTGCGTCTGCTGTGCCCTCAACAACGCCTAACCCTGAATTTCACATTAGAAATCGATACCTTTCCAGAATTGGAGCCGCTGTAAGATCTTCAATAGTTCAATTCAAGAACAGAGGGTGGGCCGGTCTTATTGTTCCACTTTTGCATTTGGTTTTTTTTGTTGCGTCGAATAATCTTCACGTGTAGTGGTGGGAGATTTGGCGCTATTCTTTCACGAATATGCGGAGAATAGAAAATCGATGAGTCAAGAATCTGCCAGGAGTTTTTAAAAACACAACGGCACGCACAATAAGATCGACCCACCCACTATATTCCTTTTCCTGGGATGGTTCACGGGTTCAGAAGTATCACTTATTCTATCTGAGCAATCTTCCAAAAAAATTCAGATTAAATTCAAAGCTTCAAATCTGCTTTCACCTAAAATGTATTTCGGTTAACCTGAAAGGTAGTCCATATACGATGAAAATTTTTCTGGAAGATATTGAAGAATATAAGTAGAATCTAGCCACTATTGCATGATGCTGTAATTACGATTACGAGTAGAAGATGAAGTTTCGTGCTTCAAATAATTGATGGTTATATACATTGCAATTGATCTTGTGTTTTTGCCTTCTATTTTGTTTTAGTTGGCTTCTGAATGTTTTTCAAGTATACGGAACACTGAGCTGAAAAGTTTTATAATCGAATGTTTTGTTTGTTGCAGCTACCACATACTTACGAACTCAGCAGAAGAGGACTTGTGTATCGATCTACAAGATAGCGTATCCTTACACGCTCAATTTAGTTAGCCATAGTTATTTACAATACTTATTTATCTTATTAAGTTTATATAAAACTATTGCGTTTCAGACTTCTGTTCCTCGCGCTCAATTCGTCTTTAAGAATACGCATGTGTAATGTAAAACGAATATGCCGAAGCCTTTTGAAATATTAATCCATGACTCCTCGAACAAGATCTGTTGTTTTTATAAAACATGCGATATTCAGTTTATGTATATTTTTAGCAGATAAACTATATAATGATAATGAGTGCTGTAATTCTTTTCGAAATGAACTATATGAGTATATGTTTTCGAGTACTGACGATGCTGTCTAGCGTGTAGACAAATTGTATGTAGCTATTTTGATTTAGTAGTTGATTCACATTTCGATTTCGACTGATGGGAATGGGAGTGCCTGTTGAAGCTATGAATGTCGAAAAACTTGATTTTGTACTGTGTAAGAGTGTTCCTTTCATTTACTTGTTGTTATCCATATGTATACATATATCGCGACACTAAGTAGTTATCCAGCTGCAACTGGGTCAATTAACGTATAAGAGGTTGAGAATATGAACGCCTAAATTGAACTTGGGATCAAGACGTTCCGCAAGCCGCATCGACGAACTACCAACGTTCAACTGGAAGGCGGAAGTGTGATTTAAATGTGCCTTTCTGGATGACTTCCCAATCTAAAATGATTCTTAATATGCCAAATATTCTAGGTGTGCTGTTAGACTAATACGTATACTGTTTATCTGAAGATTCTCTGCTTTCTGCCTTATAGCTAACATGCCAACAATCAAATATTGTGGATTTATAGTTTAAGGATCATATCCCGTCATTGCGTCACTACAAAATAAACGACATTTTTCTCAACTTCTATTTTGCTGAATTTTTATATCACATATCACATCCCTAAATATTTGAACAATGGTGAAGTATCATATTCTGAAAATATGATACATTATTTAATAATGCGATGGTCACCAAAGTACGGCACAACTGTCTTGAGTGGTCGATAGTTGGATGGAAGTTTTTTATTCATGTAGTATGCGGTCCTGGCGTTCGCATACCTTAATCTTCTATTTTTTGTCAGTGCTAAATTTATTTATAAGGCTACAATGACAATGGAACTAAGTAAAGATGTTATTTAATTAGATATACATATGCTTAATCCACTTGTTACACGTTATGTTAAACTTGTTTGTAACAACGTAAATTCTAGTACTTAATGCTTCTTAGGTTCTATATTCATATGCCCTAATTTGTAGAATTTTAGTTCGTATTATTAGTAAGTATGCTTTGTCATAGTTTGTATGAGTAACTTTCATTTGAATAACAATTTTCGATTTTTAATGTTGAAAGTAACTCAGAACTTGATTCCATTAAAAAAAAACTAACAAATAAATTACCTTTCATTTGGACAGAAATAGGAAATAGGATAGGAGGCAAAGTAGGGCGCATGACGCATACACTATCAGCGAGCGGGTGGTACTTGATAGGGAGAGTACGATTTAGGAAAGTATGCGCCCTACCAAAAAAGGAAAGGTATATGCAATATGCAATCACTACTAAATTATTGTATCTCGGAATGCCCCTTCGAACGCCGCTGAGTGTTTGCGTGGAAACTTTGGATTCAATTTGAAAAAAGAACTGCAACGGTGTCACGTTTCACTTTTTTCTCTTCTGTTGTCTGTCTTTTTCATCAGTCATCCATCTGTCATCTGTTCGCAGCTCAGCTGTCAGAAGCAGTTGCAGTTGGTGACAAGGACAAGGAGAGTGAAACCCAGGTAAGTAGTAGATAGGTCACATCTCATCACATCTAATTCAATTGGCATTGGTAATTTGTAATTGGTGTTGCTGTGTGATTTGAGCTAAGTCTTATGTCATCTTTATAACAGTGTCATCCTACTATCGACTATAGAAGTGGTCGATACACAATATATCGTCAAGACACGAGTTGCATGTCATAGACATTCCTCGTCACCTGTCACGAACCTGAATTTGGTCACAAGCAAATTGTGGTTGAAGTCTGAAATTATGGATCAAGATCCGAGTGATCCGGCAATGGATACCAGGGATGAGAGCATGCGGGTGGTGACCGAGGGGAAGGCCACTATCACTTTCGACAGCAGACATAATGTCTTCTATAATCCAACACAGGAGGTTAACCGTGACATCAGGTAAAATTTCGCATAGGGACAGCGGTCGTTCATCCACATCTACATCGTTTGATATTAGCTAGGACAAGTCAAAGTTGGAGGGTTAATTTTCGCACTAAAGTTCCTTGTTTCTTCATTTGTTGATTACAGTGTTCTGGGACTGCAAGCCTTCATTGAAGGGTGGTCTCTCATCGCCTCGCAAAAGCCACCCGAAAAGCGTTGCAAAATTAATATATTGGAGGCTATGTCAGCTTCCGGAATTCGGGCTGTTCGATATGCAATGGAACTTTCTGAAGTAGAAAGCATTCTAGCTAATGACTACTCGTCGCAAGCTGTTGAGAGCATTAAAATGAATTCTGAGTTTAACAAAACCACTCATATTGTGGACCCAACCTGCAGCAGTTGCGCGTAAGGAGTTTAACCTAAATTATCAGGTATTGGTGATTCATTTGAAGGCTCACGTGTGTCTAATTTGTAAAGTCTTACTATAATTCAGCCCACTTATGTACCTGAATCCGAATGAGTATGTTGCCGTTGATCTAGACCCATACGGAACACCTGCTCCATACTTGGACGCTGCCGTACAGGTGAATCTACATTTATACAACTTCTTTGTGGTGAATTTCATATACGGTATGTTTCAAAAGTGACAAGTTATTTTTATACGTCTGGTCAAATGTATTTAGCAACAGAATACAGTTATTACTTTTCATCTAAAC